>JAWZYT010001538.1:0-95976 GCA_034508575.1 Petrolisthes manimaculis
CTAGAATAGCAGTAATGGGGGTCATCTCCTAGGTGATGTAGATAGAGAGAGAGAGAGAGAGAGAGAGAGAGAGAGAGAGAGAGATAAAGAGAGAGAGAGAGAGAGAGGAAGTAGTAGTTCCATTCACAACTGTTTGTAGTATACGGTATTACCCACCACTCCCACATGGACTATCCCACACCCACTCTACCTAACACCACCACCACAACAGTAGACTACAGCCCTTCATCCTATACCTCACTCACTCCACTCCATCTACTCCAGTCCTTCCATCTACCATGATCCTTCTACCTACCACAACCCATTTCATCTACCACAACCACTCCACCTTCCACAACCACAACCACTCCACCTTCCACAACCACAACCACTCCACCCACCACAACCACAACCACTCCACCTTCCACAACCACTCCACCTTTTCCACAACCACTATACCTTTCCACAACCACTCCACACTCCACCAACCACTCACTATCAGAGGAACCACAACAATGCTATCCAACAATGGCAACATAAACATCTGTTTTTTCGTGTAATTTAGACTCGTGTGTGTGTGTGTGTGTGTGTGTGTGTGTGTGTGTGTGTGTGTGTGTGTGTGTGTGTGTGTGTGTGTGTGTGTGTGTGTGTGTGTGTGTGTGTGTTTTAGATTGCAATTTCCTTTATATTTTTTTGGCTATTCAATTACAAATACATCACGATGTTATTTATGGGTGTTGTAATTATTGTCTGCTGCAAGTTGTTTTACAGTTTAAATCTGAATGTGTCGCAGGTAGATTCTCGACCTTAGTGATCAGTGTAGAGTTGAATGTTTATTATAGTTTATTTATGATGGCGAAGAGAATGTAATTTGTACTGTATAATTACCGGTACTGTATTATAATATGTAGCTGGAAATATATACGGTAACCATACATAGCAGTAATGTACCTGAAGTTTCCTCAAGAGAGGCTATTTTTCCTGAAGACCTCTATCCATCCACTGTACATGTCAAACATTACTGTGATTGATGATTATTGAGTGTGTTGGGGTAAATTATTTAGGGGGTAAATTATTTAGGGGGGGTTAAGAATGTGTTTGTGTAACATTGGTATTGTTTGGGTGCGTTAATTGTCTTTTTGTAAGTACTGTACTTTTTGATACCGTAAACAATACAGTCACTTCCCGTCAGATGCAACTAATTATATTATTGGGAATGTTGAAGAATCCCATCTAAAGTGTATGAATTAATTAATACAGCACAGTCAAGTAGAAGAGGAAGTATGTTTCATTCACGACACTGTATCTGAATATCTGAGGTACCCAACAGATAGGAAAGGTGACAGCACTTTTGGTTATGACTGTATATGTTTATGAATGTTATAGTGTGGTTGGTTGTTGTGTGTTTATGAATGTTGTAGTGTGGTTGGTTGTTGTGTGTTGTAGTTGCTAATGATCGGAAATTGTGATCATATATACTTTGCAATTTTTAACTTAGCTTCCTTTAGTAATCAATACAATTTGTGTTGTTGTTGCAGTGATGATGGGATGATGGGCGGACCAGACGGGCGGCGGTGGAGGGAAGGCCGCCCACCCCAGGATGCCCTCACACCCACTCCACCCATGAGTTTGGAAGTGGAGGTGGGCGGCTACAACCCCAACACGCCCACTGCCGGGGACCAGTCGTGGGGCGCTACATTCATCCCCAGACCAAGTTTCCTTCCCTTACACACTAGTCCCTCTCCCAATAGTCCTACACAACAAACTCCTAGTAGCCCCACTGCCAACACTCCTACTACCCCCTCTCTACCTAGTCCCAGCCCCCTGACCTCATGGTGGGGGAGACGGAGAGGGGAAGGGATAGGAGAGGAGAAGGAGAAGAGGGAAGAAGAGACAGAAGAGGAGAAAGAGGAGAGGAGGGGAGAATAGACCGTAGAGGAGGTGTTGTAATGGAGGGGGCAGAGGAGGCGAGAAGAGAGAGGAGAGAAAGAGGAGGAGGAAGTGAAGGAGGGGGTGCGAGGGAGAGACATCAGAGAAGGGCAAGTCGTGACCGAACCGAACACGTTACAACACCAACACTCGCCGCAGCCTCCAACAACAACAACAACAGTACCGATAGCATCAGTAGCATCCTCACCAACACTAGGTCAAACACAACAGCAACAACAACAGCACGGAACAGCACCACCTCCCCGTCCTCCCCAGCTAACAACAGCACCACCTCCACCACCACCACTGCTGCTGCTGCTGCTGCCACCAATGAAGAACGAAACAGCACAACGGAGATCAACAACAACAGTAACACCAGCAACAATAGAAACAGGAGAAGGACCAGCAACAGTAATACTAACAACACAACAACAAACAGAAGGGGTGGACAGAGACCTGGGAGGAACGGTAGAGGGCAGTAGTGCTTCCACCTCCTCCAGACCACATCTAGGTTAGTATTTGTACAGCAGATGTTGTTGTTGTTTTTTACTGTCACTTGGACGTCTGAACTGTGTCGAAGGCAAGACTACTTTATAAATACTATACAGTATATATGAGGTAGAACTGTCTCGAAAGCAAGTGTACTTTACAAATATATAATAAGGTATATTAAGGTAAACTTGTTTTTATATAAATACATACAGCAGTGTACTGAACATCCCTCTTCCCTTGAAAATCAGAAATATTGTTTTACTTTTGCTATTCATATTAATGACAACTGACTGGGAAGTGATCTTATGAACAAGAATATCAATGGTAAATAATTCGTTACAATGTACAAGAATATCTCAAACAACCAATGTATGTCAAAATAATACATAGCAGAAGACGTGATCCTTTAATTCTTGTATATATACATTGTCAACAAACACCCAGGAATTGAAGTGGAGTGAATCCCCATCTGTATAATAATAAACCCGTATCCTGAATTATTTTACATGTGCAGAATAATTACGGGTATAATTTCGTCTATAACTATTTTCTCTTCAGGTGTGAGTGTGGGCGTCGGGTATGCTCGTGCTGGGGCTTGGAAACACTCCCCACTCCGGACTGATGGCAAGTCTGGCTGTAACACTCACCACATTCAATATCTCACGTTTTGCTGTCCTTGGTGCCAGGTTTGGATGTGAGTATACCACCTTATCCCCCCCCCCACATCTCTCTCTCTCTCTCTCTCTCTCTCTCTCTCTCTCTTCTCTCTCTCTCTCTCTCTCTCTCTTTCTCTCTCTCTCTCTCTCTCTCTTTATTTACTTTTTGCACTATACTTGTCCTGTATTCACTTCGTTTATTGATGTACGTTGTTTTCTGTTTATCTCCATCTATATATCTATCAGTTTTTGTAAATAAATTAATGGAGGAAGAAAAATGTGTCATTCCCAAGGACATTTAAAGGAATCAATAAACTTTTTGTACATTTAAACTCCTTGATTCCTCCAAAGTATGCCAGGAACAGGACCAGGTGAACTAAAATAATGGTGGCCTGTTGCTTGGAATAAATTGGAGGAATCATTGGCTCCAAGTATATCAACACTCATTTCCACCATTATTGTCCCACTTCCACCTTGTTCCCTTCATTCCACTTCGTTCCCTTCATTCCACCTTGTTCCCTTAATAAATTCCACCTTGTTCCCTTCATTCCACCTCGTTCCTTTAATAAATTCCACTCGTTCCCTTCATTCCACCTTGTTCCCTTCATTCCACCTTGTTCCCTTCATTCCACCTTGTTCCCTTGATAAATTCCACTCGTTCCCTTCATTCCACTTTGTTAATAAATTCCACCTTGTTCCACCCCTGCAGTCTTCTTCCTTCATTGCTCCACTTTGCCCCACCACCTTCATTAAAAGTCTCTGTACAAAATGTCATACTCCAACCTTACCAACTAATAATAAGCACTCTTTTATTTATTTCCTCTCAATTAAACCTTTGCATGCTGAGCTGTCATTACTTCTCTCCCTCCCCCTCCTGATACTTCTCTTCTCTCTCTCTCTCTCTCTCTCTCTCTCTCTCTCTCTCTCTCTCTCTCTCTCTCTCTCTCTCTCTCTCTCTGACCTTTTCCTTCTTCCTGTCTTCATAGTCTTCCAGGATGTCTTGTTCTTTTCATTATTATGTTTTCTACTTTCTGATGTTGTTTCCTTGTTCTCCTCAGTTTCCTCCTCACATTATTATTATTATTATTAGAAAAAGAAGAAGAAAAATCACTAGGAGTAGTAGTAGTATTGTAATATCTATTTATTTATTGATTGATTTTCTTATTTCTTATTATTATTATTATTATTATTATTATTATTATTATTATTACTTTAACATTGTTAATGATAATAATAATAATATTTTTATTTGAATAATACATATATTTTTGCATTTCACCCTCATTTTGTTATAATTCTTTCTTGTTTCTATTTATCTTTGCCGACCTGATTAATACTGTTGTCTGGCTCACAAGTATAACCTAGCGAGTCATGATGACAACGCCTTTATACCAAGTTCATGTTGACAACTCTCAGCCATTTGTAGATCCTTCGTGTTGTCGGGTAGGTGTGACTGGGAATGCCAACCAAGCAAACCACACACGGAACCAGGAAGTGTGTGTGTGTGTGTGTGTGTGTAGGTGGAAAAGACGAAGGATAAGTACAAAAAAAAAAAAAAAGAGACAGGAAATAAATGAGATGGAAATTGAGGAAGGGCTCAAGAAACAAAAAAAATAAAAATCTGTCAAAAAATGAACCGAACCCCACAGCCTCGATTCTCTTTACTTTGTACCCTTCCTTCCCCCGATGACATTGTTTTGGTTTTTACAGTCACTGATGATACTAATTTGGGTTATTACACACGATGACGAGTTTATTTTGGGTTATTACACTGACTGATGATACTAATTTTGGTTATTTCACTCGCTGATGAGTTTGTGTTTGTTATTTCACTCACCTATTATTTTGTTATGGTTGTTGATGTAAGAGTCTCGGCGGAATGACCAGGCGGGAACACAGCCTAAATTTAGTTGGTAGGCCTATATACTGTACGGTAAGACGAGAAATCACTGCCTTCTTTTTTCCCCTGTAGTGTTTGGTCGAACCGGAACTGTTGTGTGTCACCTTTTGCATAGCGGGAAAATTCAGGTATGCGACATTATAGACTGGACCGAAACCGTTAATGGTGTGTCCCCGAAACCACATGTAGTAAAGTAGTAAAATTCGGTCCCTGGTAAACCGTAATAATTAAAATGTCTCCATCCAATAAAAAATAAATAAATAAACGGTAAAACCCTGACCTAACCAACCCAACACTTTTAATTATTCAGGAGGAAGATGTGTTTTGTTGGTGAATTGGAAGGTCTCTGATTCCACCAACTTATGCCATGAAACAGATCCCCTATTAGTACCATTGAGGGCGTCTGTTTTCTGGCATAGTTAGGAGGAAAAATCAGTAGCCTTCCAATTCACCAACGGAAACATATCTCCTTTAATGTTTATTCAATTATATTTTATTCCATCTAACTCAAGATCACTTCCTACAGGCCATGAGAGCAACACCTATCATAAATTATATACATGGAAGATTTCAACTATAAAGTGAAATTACAGGCTCAGCTGAAAGAGACTTCAATTTGTGTTATTATGTTGCATGATGTGTAGTGTTTGGTTCAAGGGTCTATAATGTTGTGTTATATCCGCTTCCTCACTCTCATAATATTATATACCGTTGCAAGGCGGCCGATATTCACATCAGGTGACCTATTTTCGTGACCTTTATTTGAACTCGTACCGCTGGTGACCCCTGGTGTGGTTTAAGTCCTCTTAGCACTCAGGCTCCACACTTAAGATTCAGACATCAGCTAATCATGCAAATATTTGTGCTCCGAGGAACTGACTGAATCACTCATGCACAAACTACTCCATAAAACGGTACCTGTGTGTTTCTCATGCACAAACTACTCCATAAATCGGTACCTGTGTGTTTCTCATCTACAAACAATTTTATAAAACGGTACTTGTGTGTTTCTCATGCACAAACAATTTTATAAAACGGTACTTGTGTGTTTCTCATTCACATTTTACTATTCTATCTAACGGTACCTGTGTGTTTCTCATGCACGAGTCGTTTTTTGTTTTTTTAGTATCATTCTCTCTAGGAAGACAACACTATGATCCTCGTGACACAGAGTTTTGGATAACCACGTTAATTCTTATTATATACTGGACCGTGTGGATAACCAACCAAACAATCTTGTATGTACAGTATTATTCTTAGTCATTCCTAGATTATTATTTTTTTCTTCCCTTCCTTTCATTGTGCTTTTGTTTTCCTTTCTGTTGTCGTTTGTGGTGTTGTGTGTATTATATCTTGTCTGCAGTTCTTTTGTTGTTTTATGAATAGTTTCTGCCTCGTGTTATGTATAGTGTCTGTCGTTCTTTCCTAGTCTTATGTATAGTGTCTGTCGTTCTTTCCTAGTCTTATGTATAGTGTCTGCCGTTCTTACCTAGTCTTATGTATAGTGTCTGCCGTTCTTTCCTAGTCTTATGTATAGTGTCTGTCGTTCTTTCCTAGTCTTATGTATAGTGTCTGCCGTTCTAACCTTGTCTTATGTATAGTGTCTGCCGTTCTTACCTTGTCTTATGTATAGTGTCTGCCGTTCTTACCTAGTCTTATGTATAGTGTCTGTCGTTCTTTCCTAGTCTTATGTATAGTGTCTGTCGTTCTAACCTTGTCTTATGTATAGTGTCTGTCGTTCTTACCTAGTCTTATGTATAGTGTCTGTCGTTCTAACCTTGTCTTATATATAGTGTCTGCCGTTCTTTCCTAGTCTTATGTATAGTGTCTGCCGTTCTAACCTTGTCTTATGTATAGTGTCTGCCGTTCTTTCCTAGTCTTATGTATAGTGTCTGCCGTTCTAACCTTGTCTTATGTATAGTGTCTGCCGTTCTTTCCTAGTCTTATGTATAGTGTCTGCCGTTCTAACCTTGTCTTATATATAGTGTCTGCCGTTCTAACCTTGTCTTATATATAGTGTCTGCCGTTCTTGCCTGGTCTTATGTAGATGACTGTACCGTTCCTCCAGGGCCGTTCGTGGTGCAGTGGTGCGTGGTGTCTGCCGTGCTGGGTCTGCCACTCATGACCTTCCATGTGACCCTGGGCCAATACCTGGGAGCTGGGGTCGTGGATATGTGGGTGCTCTCACCAGTCTTCCAGGTATGTAGAAATGTCAATCATAAATTATTCATAACAATAATATTCCTGTTTGTAGGTAGTAATGTCATTCATAACAATAATATTCTTGTTTGTGTGTAGTAATGTTAACAAGAACAATAATATTCCTGTTTGTAGTTACTAATGTCAACCAGAACAATATTATTCCTATTTGTATGTCTCTCAATGCAGCGTACACACAGTGGTAGAAAAGTAGGTTGAGAGTCTTATAATTATCCATATTGGTAATGGCGACTGTCAACCCACTTTTGCACAACCTTGTAAATTAACAGTAAAGTGTTACATAATGATATCTTTGGCTTTGTGCTAATATACGGTTATCACGAAAATACCGTATATCTGCCGTGTGGTATATAAGTTTGTACTGTATCTAGGAAATGTCTAAACACAAACATCTTCAAAATAGAAATGTTTAAGGGGAGATTTTTTCGTTGGTGAATTGGAAGGTTTCTTATTCTTCCAAACTATGCCATGAAACAGATCCCCCTTTTAGTAACATTGAGGTGTGTCACGAGTCACATTTGACTTGTGACATATTAGTTAATGTGTAGCAGAGATAAGTGGAAGATAACATCTTCACTACCCATATTATGTCACATCGTCTTTTATATTCAGTTGAGGTAAACGTTAACATCTTCACTATTCAGTGGAAGATGATTATCTTCACTACGGTGTGACATCTTAACTACCCAACACACATCTTAACTACCCACCACACACACTGGTGCGGGAGATGTGTTGGTGCAAACAGACTACCCAACACACATCTTAACTACCCACCACACACTGGTGCGGGAGATGTGTTGGTGCAACTAACCAATACACATCTAATCATCTTCACTATCAAGTGGGAGATGATTACCCTACTACACATCCTTACTATTGTCATTATGTTTAGTGACATCTTTGATGGGTTGATACAATATATATTAAGGGGGTGCGGGAGTAGGGGACAGGCTTAGGGTGGATAGAAAGTCTGTCCCCTATTCCCGCACCCCACTAACCCCCCCTAGCCTGTCCCCCTATTCCCGCACATCAAAAAAAAAAAAAAAAAAAAGCCTGTCCCCTACTCCCACACACCCCTATACCACCACCCCCAAAGCCTATCCCCTACTCCCACACACCCCTAAATCCCCCCCCCAAGCCTGTCCCCCTATTCCCGCACCCCCTTAAGTATTCGTAAGTGCATGTAGTGTACACCAAACACGTAAGGAATTAATAGAACAAGACAGACAATAATAATGAGTAAGAAGGAGTGATGAGATCCATGGTTGGTTACGTCACGGTCGACTGTCGTAATACTATTATTCAGTAGGACTATTTTTTTATCATTATTATTTATTTATTTTTTTATACATGGGTCTAGCTATTCTTCCGCGTGGGACTGACTGTTGCCGCGGCCACCCAGTCCTGAAGGTAAGTAAGTAGTTGGCATTTTAACCTGACGTCCTGCTGCCCCTCCTTCCCTTACTCCCTCCCTCTCTTACTCCCTCCCTCTCTTCCTCCCCCTTCCCTCTCTTCCTCCCTCCCTCCCCCCTCCCCCTCCCCCCTCTCTCTCTTCCTCCCTCCCTTCGTCCCTCCCTCTCCTCCTCCCTTCCTCCATCTACTGACTTCAGGGACCTTGTGATGTAGTCAGACAATTGGAGGAGGTAAATGAGTCCTTCTAATATTGCCACGAAACACCACCACTATGGAAGGAGCGTAGTTCGTGGCATAGACAGGAGGAATCAGAAGCCTCCAATTCTGATACACGAGCACAGGGTTCTTAGATGGAGATTTTCGTGTTGGTGGTGAATTGGAGGGTCTGTGATTCCTCCAAACTATGCCAGGAAACAGATGACCTTAACGTTACTTCAGTGGTGGATGTGTTTCGTGGCATAGTTTGGAGGAATCAGGAGTACCCCACCAATTTACTCTTTAAAAAAAAATCCCGTTAATTAAAGGAATAGTATATAATTTTTTTGGTACATTAGAGCTCCTTGATTCCTCCAAAGTATACCAGGAAACAGAACCAACAGATTAATAAAAGTAATGGTGGGTGGCCTGTTAATTGGAGTAGTTAAGGGAGGAAATCAGTTGCTCCAGATTTACCAACTTATAACTCTTCTGTCTCCCAGGGTGACCAATTGTACCTTTTGTATCATTACTCTGTTTATTTGTTTCGTTTTGTTACTCACCTTCTCTCGTTTATTATATTTCTGTACTTCCTTCATTCGTCTCATTAGTTACAGGGTTTTTTTTCTCGTTCGATTATTTTTTTTTTTTATTTTTTTTTTTATTAACAAAGTTTACTACTACATTGTTGTTTTCTTATTAATTTACGCTTTGATAATTCGTAGTCTCTTATCGTTTGTTTAGTTTTTGTTATTTACTGTTGGATATACGGGGATTATATAAACACACACACACACATACATATTATATATATATGAAGTTTATATACACACATATATTAGATATACAGGGTTTACACACACACACACACACACACACACACACACATATTATACAGTGTGTGTGAAAGTGTGTATGTATTATTTATCTGTTTATCATATACAGGAAAATCGTGAAATAATAATATGTTGTTAGTGAACATGAGTTGCAATATTATAGTATACGAACATTAAGGTGGAAATACAGTGTTGGTAAATCTGGAACAACCGATTCTTCTAAACTAAACTAAACTATTCCAAGCAACAGAACATTATAATTTTTGTTCATTTGGTCCTGTTTCCTGGCATATACTTTGGAGGAATCATGGCACTCCAATGTAACAAAAATACAGTACATTACTCCCTTAACAAAAATACAGTACATTACTCCCTTAACAAAACACACTAAGCCTCGTCTATTTGTCAACACGAACCCTGTATAATGTGTATATCCTGGTGTGTCGTGTTGTGGACTATAATAGTATATCTGCCTAAATCTCCCTCGACCAGAGTTCATTCTTCCATATTATTCTCCACCGCTTTGCATAAATAGATCATATATGGATTAGATGCACACAATTTATACGGATTAGATGCACACAATTTATACGGATTAGATGCACACAACATATATGGATTAGATGCAAACAATTTATATATGGCGAGGAATAACATACTATCATCCAATATTTTATAGAACATTGAACGGAGCTGGTAATAATAATAATAATGTTGTGACTACTGGTATGTCTGAAGTATATATAAGGAAATAATATGACCATACAAGTTTAGTGTTGGTAAATCTGTAGTCGATGATTCCACCAAACTATTCCAAGCAACAACATCTAGGCCACCTATATTTTTTGTTAATCTAGCCCTGTTTCCCGACATACTTTGGAGGAATCAAGGCGCTCCATTGTACCAAAAGGTTTGAAATATATATAACCTTTACTTTAATGGTATGGTTATACTTTTGGTACATTGGAGTGCCTTGATTCCTCCAAAGTATGCCAGGGAACAGGACCACAATAACAAACTTAATGGTATATATATACAGCCTGTTGCTTAGATTACTTAGTAGGAATTAGTTGCTCCAGAATTACCAACTGTGTACTAACTAACCACTCCATTCATTAATCAGTTAAAGGTTAATAAAATTATAGAATGTATTAAGATTTTTTTTTCAGAATGTTTTACGTTTTTTTTTTTTTTTTTTTTTAATGTTTTAATAAGTTTGTTTACAGAATGTTATGAAGATGTTCCCTTCATTTTAAAGACGTTATCAGGTAATAGCTTTAAGTAATTGAATTCCAAATATAGTTATGAGTAATTGAAGGAAAAACACAGAAAAACTAACTAAATAAATAAGTAAATAAAGTACAATACTCGACTGAACGTCCTTGATGACACACACACACACACTCATATACACACACAAGCAGGCCCCCACATAGACAGGCCACACACACACACACACACACAGACAGGACACACACACACACACACAACCAGGCCACACATACACACACACACTCTCTCTCTCTCAGGCCACACACACACACGTAATATAATGTAATAATCCTACTGGTAGCTGTAATACATGAACAAGGTCTGCAAACTGAGGGAAAGAGAAGCTGGAGTCGTGTGTGAGTTGAGCAAGAGAGAGAGAGAGAGAGAGAGAGAGAGAGAGAGAGAGAGAGAGAGAGCGCGTGTGTGTCTGTGTGTGTGTAATAATAATAATAATAATAATAATTAACGGTTTATTTACATAGCAGTCAGTGTCTGTGTGTGTGTGTGTTTGTGTGATAATAATAATAATAAGTCTGAATGTGTGTGTGTGTGTGTGAGAGTACAGTATGAGTTCGTGGCCTGTGTGTGTGTGTGTGTGTGTGTGTGTGTATGTGTATGTGTGTGTGTGTGTGTGTGTGTGTGTGTGTGTGGCCTTGTGGGAACTGCAGCCTCACTCCACACTACTATACGTTATTCTCCAAGTGTACTCCATTACAGACTGTTTTGTGTTTCCAGGAGAACCCGTATTAAGGACCCTGTGATCATGTATGAAAATTGGAGGCTTCTGATTCCTCCTACCTATGCCACGAAACAAGCTCCTTCCCTATAGATGGTGTTTCGTGGCAGTGTTTGAAGGGCTAATTTACCTCCAATTTTCTGACTACATCACAGGGTCCTTAACTGTATTATAAACTGGGTATTGTTAGGTGAGATTAGGTCACCTATAGATCAACTTAGGTCAACTGTATATCAACTTAGGTGAATAGCATATCAACTTAAGTCAACTGTAGATCAACTCAGGTCAATTGTATATCAACTTGGGTCAACTGTAGATTAATTTTGGTCACCTGTAGATCAATTTAGTTCAACTGTAGATCAGCATAGGTCAACTGTAGATCAAAATAGGTCTGGTTAGTCTGGTATGGGTTATTTATCGTACCAAGTGACGTTAGTTAGGAAGTATCAGTGTATTTCAGAAATCTGGAAATATTAGATGACTATATAATGTTCTGGTAGCCAAACCGAGTATAGTTGGTGACCATGACACCTAAACTCAACTCACTCACTCACTTCATCATGTCTTCACTCACAGCCACCAGTCACTCATTGTATAGGCTATACATATGTATGTATATATATATATATATATATATATATATATATATATATATATATATATATATATATATATATATATATATATATATATTTTTTTTTTTTTTTTTTTTTTTGTGCTTGGTATATTTATCTTTCTTTGCTATCTTTATGTGTTTATAATATGGTAATGTACAGTCGGCTTCAGGAATTCGTACACAGCGCATTGGTAAATATTGGTCTTTATTCTGTACATACTATAATGATTGTTTTGCTGAAAGATTCAAATATTAGTCAAATAACCTTACTAGAAAAGTTTGGTGTTAAAAAATTAATGCACACAATTCTCAAGTGGTTACGAACCCTTGAATTCCTGAGGCCGACTGTACTTCCTTCACGCTGCCCTCAGGAAACAGGATGAATCTATGAACATATACTGTACTCTACTCCAAGATCTTGCTCTACTCTATAGTGTTGGTGGTATACGTGAGAGATTATGCTGAAGTTAACCTTGTTCGTTCTTTTTCAACCTTGTTCGTTCATTCTCAGCCCCACACCTTATAGCTGTTGTTACCACGCTCTGCTGGCTTCTATTATCTCCACAACTATCTATTTATCCCACTCCCTCCCAGAAAGTCTCTCAGCATTATTTCCTTCCCTTCGCTTCGCCTTACATCTCCCACCCCATCCTACCCTACCCTTACCTCTCCCACCCCATCCTACCCTACCCTTACCTCTCCCATCCCATCCTACCCTACCCTTACCTCTCCCACCCCATCCTACCCTACCCTTACCTATCCCACAACACACACTTCACCCTTCTCCTTAGTCCCTCTTCCCCCACCCCATCCTTCCCTGTTTTTCTATTTACTTCTTATACTGTTGGCATGTAGGGCCTCGGTTAGCAAACATATTATATTCTAACTAGTTATAACCTTTGAGGACCACAATTATTATTAGCACAATAAATCAGAACATTATTTTTCAAGTGATAATGATTTCCTTAGGAGTGTGTGTTTGTTATTTCTTATGTATGTACTCGATAGTCTTTATAACTAACTAACCCAGGCGACTCACTATTATCTATATTTCCTAAGGTGTGTGTGTGTGTGATTGTTATTTCTCATTTACTCGATAACCCATGCGATTCACTATTATTTATATTTCCTAAAGTGTGTGTGTTCATTATCTCTCATTCACACTCGATAGTCCTCATAACTCACTAACACACGCCATTCACTATTGTTTATATTCATTCAAGCGTAAAGTGTAACTCACCCACGCGATTCACAAATTGTTTATATTCAATAGAGCATAACGAGTAACAACAACAACAACAACAACAACACCAACAACAACTAACATACGTGGTTCACAAATTATTTTTTTTCATTAGAGCATTACGAGTAACAACAACAACACCAACAACAAAATCAACAACAACACGTGGTTCACAATTATTTGTATCCATAAGAGCATTACGAGATCCTGTATACTAATTGTTTCCTGGTTAATTTGTCCTTCGTCACCAACCACTCATTCAATTAGTAAACACCTTCACATAATTAATTAACATTCTCTTAATGAACAACTCGGGTTATCTGTTCATTAACACCATTACTGTCATGTGCCTTGAGAACAGCACAATGTATGTATGTATGTATGTATGTATGTACAGTTGCAAAAGTATGAAAGAGACACACTTGAAATGGGGGTCCTCATTGAGAATTATTAGCCTAAATAGGTTGAGACGTTGTGTGTGTGTGTGTGTATGTGTGTATGTATGTGTAAATTAGAGGGTTACTGATTCCTCCAATCTATATATGCCAGTAAAACAGATGACTTTAATGAATGTTACTAAATAAAGGGGTTGTTTGGTTTGGGTCGAATCAGCAGACACCAACAAAAGAATATCTCATTGTTTTGTTTTTTGCTTCATATTCTTTGTTTAACCTTTATTTTCTTCAACCAACTTCGTCATTGTTTTCCTTGATCGTTTTCTTTATTATATATATTTTTGAGCCTCTATAATCTACCTCTGGTTTCATTTTTTCATTCGAGTTTTTTTTTTTTAATATTTCATGTTTATATTATTATTACTATTATTATTATTATTTTTCTATTACCTGTTTTATCTGTTCTCTTCTCTTCCCAATTATTTTCTCTACTCGTCATCCACTAGGTTTGTCTTCATTCATCCCTTTCCTTCCTTCATAATTTCCTTTTTCATTCATTTACTTTTCCATATATGGCATTACTCCCACTCATTAATTCTCACTCATGCTTTCGATTCATCCTCGTCAACTCCTTCCTCCTACTTCTCTTGTTCCTCCTTTCTTTGTTTTCCATTATTTATCCTGTTCTTGGTCTCTTATAATCCATTTCCTATTCCTTTATTCTTCCTTCACTTTTCCTCTTCTTTTTCCTCCTTCCTCTCACTCCTTTTCCTCTCCTCCTCCTTTCCCTCCTACTTCCCCTCCTCCTCCCACACCTCCTCCTCCTCCTCCTCCTCCTCCTCCTTCTCCTCCCACACCTCATTCCTCCTCCTCTTCCTTTCCCTCCTACTTCCCCTCCTCCCACTCTTTATTCCTCCTCCTCTTGATTCTCCCCCTTCTCCTCCTCCTCCTCCACCACCACCTCATTATCACGACCACCACACGTCCACAACCACTCTGCTCTCTGACCACCAAGAAAGACCTTGTTACAAACCACCAGACCATACCACCTTCCCCAACCCATTGTTCTTACCTTGCCTTGTCTTCCCTTTCCTTCTCTTCCCTTCCCTTCCCTTTCCTTCTCTTTCCTTTCCTTCCCTTCCTTACCTTCTCTTTCCTTCCCTTCCCTTCTCTTCTTTTCTCTTCTATTTCCTTTCCTTTCCTTTCCTTCCCTTTCCTTCCCTTCCCTTTCCTTCCCTTCCCTTTCCTACCGTTATCTTTCCTTTCCTTCCCTTCCCTTCCCTTGAACAGGTTCTTTCTTTTTTCTCTATAATGTTATAAAAAAGCTATGAAAGAGGGTGTCTGGAGCTGTCTAAGAAAGCTACAAAAGGGGATATATGTAGCTGTGTAAGAAAGCTACAAAAGAGGATGTATGTAGCTGTGTAAGAAGGCTACAAAAGAGGATGTATTTAGCAGTGTAAGAAAGCTACAAAAGAGGATGTATGTAGCTGTGTAAGAAAGTTATAATAGAAGATGCCTGGGAATACATATAGTGTTGATGTGGACCTCGATACGGGCATGATGAAGCATATGTTTTGTTAATTAATTAGAGTTAAAACACAAGACATGGGTTTCTTCTCTTTTCGTTTTTTTTTTCTACTGGAGGTGGAGGGAGTTGTGTGTGTGTGTGTGTGTGTGTGACGTGATGTGAAATGAGGTGGGGGGGGGGGGGTGATGTGAAAAGGTATGAGATATGGTGAGAGAGAGAGAGAGAGAGAGAGAGAGAGAGAGAGAGAGAGAGAGAGAGAGAGAGAGAGAGAATATATGGTGGGAGAGAGGGATATGAGGTGCATGGGAGGGAGAGAGGGAGGGGCGTGACGTGACGTGACGTGACATGGTGTGAGATGAGGTGAGGTGAGGGAGACATGCATGGCGTCCTGACCTTCCATTCCTCCTCGGTACAGAATACGTTACGTTACGTTACGGTGACGGAGAGAGAGAGGGATATATGAGAAGGTAACTGTGTGAGGAGAGAGAGAGAGAGAGAGAGAGAGAGAGAGAGAGAGAGAGAGAGAGAGAGAGAGAGAGAGAGTGGGGGGAGGGAAAAGGGTTAGGAGGGGGGAACAAGGAGAGGTTGAGGAGAGACTGAGTCAAAAGAATAAGGGAAGGGTATTTGATATAGAACGAATGAAAGGAGAGAGATGGGGAGTGCATGGGAGGAAATTGGAGACAGTGGAATGAAAGGAACGTGTAGGGAGAAAAATGGGAAGGAAAGGGGATAGAGAGAGGAATGTGAGAGAATAGGGATATGAAATGGAGGATGCATGTGAGAAGGAGAGAAAACAGAGGATAGAAGAGAGACACTGGGTATGAGAGGGAAAAGAAATGAAAGGAAAAGGAATAGAGAAAGAGGGAGGGAGTACGTGAGGGAGTATATATATATAAGGGAGGACGTGAAGGAGTAAAGAGGGAGGGAGGTCGTGAGGGAGGGAGGACGTGAGGGAGTAAAGAGGGAGGGAGTAAAGAGGTAGGGAGAACGTGATAGAGGAGAGATAATGGAGGGAAGAGAAAGGCACACGACCTACTAGAATCTATCACAGTATGGCGAGGCGAGGGTGTTGGTGCGTGGCAGGCAGGTAGGCAGACACACACACACACAGACAAGCAGGCAGACAGACAGACAGACAGGCAAGTAGACAGACACACAGACAGACAATCAAGCAGGAAGACAGGCTGACAGACAGACAGATAGAGAGACAGACAGACAGGTAGGCAGACAGACAAGTAGGAAGGCAGGTAGGCAAACAGACTAGCAGACAGAGAGGCAAGCAGACAGACAGGTTGGGAGAGTTGGGGAGTGTAAAGAACATGGGAAGGTGGGGAGTGTGTGGGGAGATAAGTGAAAAATTGGGGAAGTTGGGGAGGTGAAAATAATAATGGCTGAAGGAATGTACAGGGTGGAGAGATGAGTGGGGAGGGTGGAGAACAGGTGGAGGGAGGGTTCATGGAGTGAGGTAAGGGAGGGATGCAGGCTGCGGTGGGAAGGTAATGAGGTGAGGAGGAGGAGGAGGAGGAGGAGGAGGAGGGGAAGTAAATGGAGAGAGAAGCAGGTGGAAGCTATAGAGAGAGGTAAATAGGGAGGAGTGAAGTGGAGGTAGGTTGGAGGGATGGAGAGAAGCAAGTGAAGGTTGGAGGGAAAAAGACAATAAATTTAGGAAATATAAATAGTTAAACGATTATATAAATTATACAGTAGTTGTAAGGAAATGGTCCCATTGAGATATTATCATTTTTGTGTTTAATTAACCTTTAGTGTATAATCTATAGTACTTTGATACAATATAATTCCCTATAGTTCGTCAGGATGCAGTTATTAAGAGGTTTAATTAAAGAGGTGCTAATTCCTAACCCTCGTTGGTGCAAAACATAATAAAAAAATATATCGCGTTGAATGTATCCGATTATTTATTGTTGTAGGAGCCACAAACAAAAACTTTCCTGTTAAAATGTATGGCAAAGAAGGATATGTACGATATTTCCTGTTTATATTTATCTATTTGTATAGTTACTTCTTGTGTATGTAAATCGTTGATTATATGGGTTTAAAAAAAAAGGAAAACAAGTAGATAAAGAAATAATACAACAAATTTCCCCCAATCAGTGTTTTCCTCCTCCTCCTCCCACCCCACCCCACCCCACTGCAAATCATCATCATCATCATCATCATCATCATCATCAGAGAACTCATTTTCGGGACCTTCACCGCGTTTCTCTTGCCGTATATAATGGTGTAAAAGACTCTGCTGCTGTGTTGTGCCACGGTGATGCTCTGTCGCCACACACGGAATGCGGTGTCGAGAAAGTGACGGTAGATACGGGGAAAAAGTTAGTTAAATGGGTGAAAATGTGGGCCCGTGAGAGAGACTGTGAAACTCTGGATAATTACTACTTTTGGCGCCACTAGTCACGCGACTGGCGAAGGTAAATGTCATTGATCACGACTTTCACCCATTAACGCTACAGTAGTATATAATGAAGTTTTGCCCTGTTGTATGCAGTCAGGCAGCGAAGGTAATCATAATAATGAAAAAAGATACAACTATAGACATGAAGGGAAAAGGTGTTGGTAATAATGGTGAATGGGAGATGTTTTATGCAAGCGGTAGGGAAGTGATGTCAGTCCTGTCACACAAGGAAAGGAAGGCGGCTTGATGCACCCATTTTTTCCCGATTTCACACACACACACACACACACACAAAGAGAGCGAGAAAAATAGATTAATTTTACAGTATGCGAAGACAGACAAGGAGAGAGGCACCATGCATGTGAAGGACAGTCCAGAGCCACAAGAGGGAGAGTGAAAGCCTTTTATGTTTCACACCTTATCATTACAGTCAGGTGCAGGCTACGTATGAGTAAACAATGGAGCAAGGCGTACAGTGTCAAGAGAAAGGGGGGTGGGGAGACGTGGCAAGATTGACAAATACAATCCACGCGTGCTCAAGGTCATTCAGGAGGTGTTGTTGGGCAGCGGGGTTGGGTTGGGTTGGGTATATAGGAGGGGACGGGTGGGTGGGTTTGGGCAGGGGAAGGTGGAGTGGGTAGTGGTGTGGTGGGGCAGGGGAAGGTGGAGTGGGTAGTGGTGGGGTGGGGCAGGTGAAGGTGGAGTGGGTAGTGTCCAGCCGCTGTGAGCCTGACCACGTTCTCATTACCCTCTTGGATCCCGTCCAATAATAATAATAATTATAATGTGTGGTCTGGCTTCATTGCCTCCATAACCTGACGATAAATACAACAAGGATCCCGAATGTAGGATTTGAACAACACCAGCCTCATCATAATTGTTTGTGGAAGACTTCAAGATTGCAAGAAAGAACAAGTACACACACGAATAATAGATACACATACACACACAAACGACCTATGCACACACACACGAATTATAGATACACACACACACACTCACAGCCACGAGCTATTCACACACACACAAGCTATATACACACACGAGCTACATACACACACACACACATACACACTGGGCATAACCCCCGGTGTAATGAATGTATGTAGCCTCTGTACCAGTTACGTCCATCGCCAGACCCTGAACTTCCCATGAGGACGGCTCCCTGTTGCACCTAGAGAGAGAGAGAGAGAGAGAGAGAGAGAGAGAGAGAGAGAGAGAGAGAATGATGATGATGAATTATTGGTCTCTTAATAATTAGCATAATTTTGGAGGAATCGTTATCTTCCAGTGAACTGAAAATGTCTTATGTACAGTATAGGCTACAGTACTTCTTAATTACCCAGTGGACAATAAGAGAAGGTTTGCCTCTGATAATTATTTTTAATACCTTGCCGTGTTATCAAGAGAACAATATATCATTCCTTTGTAATTGTTGTTGTAGTAGTAGGAATTTTAACACTAATATGTGACAAGGAACTATTATTCCTGACCGAGCAGACTTCCCCAGGCACCTCGTGTATGTGTGTGTGTGTGTGTAAGAGCAGATTTTCACTATAATAACTCCATAAGCAACACTGAGGCACTTATAGCTATTAGTCACACCCTGCATAAAACAACCATAACTACATCATTATTACCATGCATGCATTTGGTTCAAGTTCCACTAGGTAATAGAAAGCTGATGTGTGGCTCTCAGAATGTTTGGAACAGTACAAGAAATTTATTACGTGGTGCAGTTAGGAATGTGTGTGTAAATAGACCAGCAAGTGTGGTAAATCTTCACATACATTGCAAATTGAAACTGCAGAATATATTTCCATAAATATTTATATTCTATTATCTGATACAGTTAATTAATTTGATACAGTACTCTTGGACAAGAAAATGTTTGAAGTGGGTTTCGTGGAAAAGAAAGATAAAAATATAAAAGCAACAGAAGATGTAACCTGAAATATGTTGCATTTAATAACACGGGGAGTTAATCAGTATATTTATCACGTATCTTTATGACGTGTCAGAGAATTGTGAGTGAGACATTTTCTGATTGATACAAGTTGTTAGGTTGGGCGAATGGAAAACTGGAAATCTTGCAATGTGCCCAATATAAAGATGATCAGTATTGGTGATTGAAGGAGGGGAGTGGGATTGAGGTTGTTTAGAGGGAAGGACCGGTACCTTCCTCAGAACCGTAAACTAGAATCTACGGCTGTGACCTACCTCATACCTCACCCACGGCTCATCTCCCCTTGGGATGAACACACCGTTACCACCACACGCTACAGTCAATCAGTCAGACTGTGTGCCTCCACTGTTTACTTTAAAATATGGTGACCCCAGTGTGTATAGTGCCTGTGTAAAGTACTATTACTTCCCATTATTGATCAATATGACACACCAAGCAATGCTGGGACCTTGACTATAGGCAGTAACAGTATTACAAACATCCACAGTCTCTCCCATCAACTGGTGAAGGAATGGTGGTTTTGTTGATAATAATATTGGACTTTTATAATTATCAGAAAAATGGCCATAACCTTAACTTGTCAAAAAGTTATATAA
Source organism: Petrolisthes manimaculis (assembly GCA_034508575.1). Lineage (NCBI taxonomy): Eukaryota > Metazoa > Arthropoda > Malacostraca > Decapoda > Porcellanidae > Petrolisthes > Petrolisthes manimaculis. Next base: position 20,392 of record JAWZYT010001538.1, read on the forward strand.
TTTACTGTATAGCTCCACGGCAAAATATGAATAGCAATATTTTTCCACATTTGAAACTGCACATTACCACAATTACGGTAAATGTCATATATCTCATAGGGTTCGGGTACTTAGTCTTAATACTGTACATAATAGGCTAATAAGAACCTTAGATAGACTTGCAGTGTTTATATGTGATTCACAGTCACTCTGCTTATTATGAATTTCTGAATCACTGAAGCACAAACACTTTATTATAAGTGTTTGTACGCCAATCGAGCCTCAGTGTTGTTGTGTCATTGTGTCGAAGGGTTTAGTTGTAGGGGGTGAGGGGAGTGATGCAGAAAGTCATAAAGTCCCTTTACTTAACAACGTAAAATAATGAGGTGGGCTGTTTGTTAAGGACAAGATCACATTGACGTCAGAGAAAAGGAGTCATCAACACTTGTACAGCCTTTATAATTTAACTGATTCACAAGATAGATATGTTAACCTAAACAATTATATATTAATTGCTGGATTATACTGTACTGACAGACGGTCTCATGAGGTCAAGTTCTGCGACCTCTGCGTCTGTCGAGCACTTTTGTCTTTTAATTATATGCAATGATGTTCGATCTGCAGCTGGAGTCTACTCATCCATGCATTCGATTACTGGATTTTTATTTGAAGATTTGGGAGAGAACCAGACTATGAAATCACAACTGCTTACTGTCTTGTAACTCTTGTTCAAGAAGCCATTAGCAAGTGGGTTGTATTATATATATATATATATGGCGGTATTTATGTCAGGATAATATTGTGTATTTTCTTATTATTCGTTATACAGTAATTACATATTCTTCTAACCTCAAAAAAAGTACGGTTGCCATGTGAACGCTGATGACAATCCTATTGTTAGGTAAATATATGTTCAATATCACGCCATCTTAACTAGCTCTCAGCCACTCATCATGACTCATGACAAACAGTATGCTATGCATCCGCAACGAAGTCCTCTGGTACCGGTAGATTTAATGATTGACTGATTGAGTTAGTAAAGAATGTGTGGGTTCAACAGCAGAACAATGACCTGCCCCTAGACCCTAGTATCACGGCGATGACATGGCATGCAGCAATAATAAATAACACTCATGCTGGTGGTTGACTGGTTGGTGTGACGGAGGGGGATGCAGGGGAGAGGGAGGCCCCACATGCAGAAGTCCTCTATAGTGAATACCTATTACCTAATTAATAAATTAAAAAGTGAGTTGGCATAGTGTGTGTGTGTGTGTGTGTCCTTTGAATGGTCTGAGTGTGTGTTTACGTCAGACAGTGACAGACACCCCGTCCAGAATCAATGTTACAGCCCTCGTGACATTATGATATCAGTGTCTCCAACTACTGGGGTACAAAATAACCCCAGGACCTCTCGGATTGATAGACGGGTGATTTAACCACTATGCTACGGGGACATCATCTTTCTGGAGGTAATGATAGAAAAATGGAGAAATGCATTCCTTCTGACTTTTACACTGCAAAGCTTTCGTTGGTTCACTACCGTTATATTATCACAACGGAATATAAATGGACATTTGCTGTCATCTTATTTATTGGGGATCACCTGTGTTTTCAATAAGTGCTTCTGAGTGGTTATAACAGCCATGAACCAAAGATGACCAGCACCTTGGCCAAATTTATATGACGCTTGTAATTCTACAATAACCCCATGTTTATACTTCCATGATGTATATCATGTATATTCTCTTTCAAAGAATAATTTTATTTTTATATAACTGGTCATGTCACCACAGCTGACAGCAGTCTCTAGTCTAGACGGATATGTTGTAGTCAGTTACTACTGAATATAATTCATCTTTATGATTATATAGGGATGTAGCTAAGCTCTGATAATAATATTATCAGTTGTAATACCAGGACAGAATTTTAAAGGCAATTGCCTCCCTTTGGACGCTAACCACTGCCTTTAATTTCTGCAGTATTGCCCGCAGTGATGTGGCAATAATTTAAGAGTAAGTGTTTAGGTCCCCCTTCAGCCCCGGGTACTCCCTTTCAGTTCTTCAACTATCCTCTATTCCTCTTTGTTCTACAGTACTGTACTTCCTTTCTGATTGCTGTCTCACCTATCACCTTCTTCTGGCGCTATATGACTTCGCTGTTGCGACGTCTAATATCAGTCGATCAATATAATAATCCCTTTAAATTCTCCAGTCGAGTCAGTTGACCCTGGTTTCATTCCTTTTCCTTCGTGTTTAATTCCTATCCCTTCTCTGTCTCCAGATCTACTTAGGAAGGTCTTCATTCTACAGTATATACTGTACTTCGTCAATTTAGAAATAGGCTAATACTTTCCGGACAAGTAAATAAAATTTCCTCGACACTCCAGAATTTTTTAAAAGATTTCATATTTCCAGACCTCCATGTATCGTCATCACCAGATACTGTATTTGGGTTTTTACTATATACAGTATGTATGGTGTAAATTAAGGGGATAATATATTTTTGTTACATTGGAGCGCCAATTGGTTTTTATAAAGTGTGCCAGGAAATGGAACCAAATTTAATTTTTGAAAAACATTGGTAGCCTGTTGCTTGGAATCATTTGGAGGAATCAGTTGCTCCAGATTTAGCAACACTGTAATGTACCGTACCTCTCCCTTTTTAAGCGGTTAATCTTGTGTATTTACGTGGTTAATCTTATATTTTTACAGGGTGTAGGTTATAGCATACTACTGGCTCAGGGGTTACTGGGACTCTACTGCTGTGTTCCCATCGCCTGGCTATTCATCTTCTTCAGAGACTCCTTCATTACCCATAACAATATGTTCCTGTGGACTGACTGCCGTTGTGAGTATGCGCATTTCATCTGTTTAATTAAGGGGACCCTGTGATGTAGTTGGAAAATTGGAGGAAAGGGAGTCCTTCAAACATTGCCACAAAGCACCACATAGGCTATACAGTATTGAAGCATCTTGTTTCGTCTTGGCACAATCAGGAGGAATCAGAACAGAAGCCACCAATTCTCTTTTGGGTAAATTGAAAGGGCCATTGATTCCTCCTAACTATGCCAGGAAACAGACGACCTTAATGTTTATTTTGTGGCCTAATTTGGAGGACATTAATGCTCATATAGATTTGATGTTACGATCCGACAATAAGCAACATTGATTAACCAATATACAGTACTTTTCTTGTGTTTGTTTCTCTGTTTTGAACTTGTTTTACATTTAATCTATCCTTTTGGGGTACAGCCTCAACAGTGAGGTTTCCTAACCTAATTCATAGCAATTTTTGGAAAGGCACCTTCAGTATTAGCCTATCAGTATTAGCCTATACCCATTAACAAAAAAGGGAGAGTGGAGTGATTGTATAAACTAAATTACTGATGTTGTACAGTATAAGTCTGCTAAGTTTAGTCAGTAAAGTGTATGGTAGAATGTTATTCTTATTGAGCAGGTGAGAGAAAAGCTTAAGGAGTTAGTGAGTGACAAGCAGGGAGGCTTCCGTAATAACAGAGAATCTGGATCAAGTGTTTACTGTAATAAGGCAGTTGATGAAGAAAGCATGTGATTTAGAGAAAGCTTATGAGTATGTGGATAAAGAAGTAAAATAAAGGTTTTTGGGAGAGTGATCGAAATGGTATACAGTATCGGGAAGGAAGCTAAATACCGTTATAAGTACAGTTCTGTAACGTTTTCGCCTTTTGCTTATTCGGTTCAGATTAGAAGTTTGTTGTTGCCTGTGCCCTTAATGTAAGCTGCATGATACATATGACTCAGCTTGGATAGAATATAATTTACATTCAAGTTATGACATGTCCAAAATAATTATAAACATTGATAGTTTTTCTTTCCCACAGTAATTAACTGCTCCATTTACAACAACTTCACCACCATCATCATTGAAGGAGTTCCAAAATATTTCAAGTAAGTTTATAAAGGCAGAAGTTTTTGACAAAGTTTCAAGTTTGTGTTGAATAATTACTTATGGCAGCTACATTTATTTCATGGAGACAGCAGGAAAACATTTACCATATGCCAATAAAGCTTCTGTTAGTCTTGTATAACTCATAGTACAGGCTGTAATGGTGAAAAATAGGTGATTGTAGAACGTTCCTGAGTTGACTAAATTCTGTAAAAAAAACGACTGAGAGTACTGATTAAATTTTGTATTAAAGAGTTGGACAGAAAACGGATGAAACTGAAAATCCTGAATTGGTGAATTTTGCATACTTTCCTGAAGGGAGAAAGCTTACACAGAATTTACAAGAGCAATGTCCAGTATTATAGTGAGAAAAGGGAGAGTATACTTTACAGAAGGTACTGTAGTTACTTGTTCTATCTATCTATCTATAGCTCTGACGCCTTGTTCCCTCCGGGAACTCCCTCCAAGGGGGTGGCCACGGCAGAAGTGTCTCCAGTTTTCCCTGTTCCAACACTCCCTCCTTACTTGTTCAAACCCTCCTCTGCCCCTTACGTTTCTCTCCTTCACATACTCTTCCACTCTGTTTTGCCATCTAACTGGCAGTCTGCCTCTCACACCACGTCCCACAACTTATGTCTGTATAAATGGTACAGTAGTTCTTTACTGTACAGTACAGTATGTGTACTATATTCTATAGCCCCAATTTTCATCATGTGAACTCATTTGCCTGAAGGAAACTAACTTTTTTGGTTCTTGCTGATATCTTTTGTAGTTTTTGTCCTGAAAAATGTTCTGTTGTACTGTATTTAGTTTACTTATACACTGTACAGGAGGATGTCGTATTGTATTACAGTATTAACACACATACAAACACGTAAATCACAAGCTTGAAGCTCTTAGAAGACCTAAATAGTCTTCTATATCAGATGATGTGTTGAAACAGATTAATAAAATGTATACAGTACTAGACTATCTGATCATCTACCAACAAACTTCCATGATTTCTGACAAATACAATCTCTCTTACAGCTCACAAGTGTTGCAGAGAGAAGAGGGAAGTGGGACAGCATCCTTTCTGCAGGATCTTGGCACACTCAAGTTTGATATGGCCTTCAACATTGCCCTTATCTGGATCATTACACTCCTTGCTCTGAGCAGAGGTCAGCCATCCCTGTGTGTATATGCATGTTTGCATGAATGTTTATGCGTGTGCGTGCGTGTATGTGTGTTTTTTATGATGGATAGATCAACCTTGCCAGGAAAACTGAAGAACTGTTATACTGTAGTTCTAATTTTAACTTATTTTTCTTGATCTGATGTATTTCTAATTAATACTAAAGTGCTACAGTATAATTAAAATGAAAATATATGATAATCAAAGAAATTAGTATAATATTGATGTGTACCGGTACAGTGTATGTGTTTGTGTTTGGACAGGTAACCAGTGGTATGGGAAGGTGTGTTATGTGGCTGTATTGGTACCACTCCTATGCTACCTCGTGGTCTGCCTCTACCTGGCTGCTGACACCAAGGATGACCTCTATATAAATGATGTCACAAATTTCAGCGAGTTCTTCATGAACAGTCGAGTTAGTATGATTTAATATGTATACTGTAGTATTAGATTATATTTTTATTACATATGGTACTATAGATGTTTTCATATTAAATTGTTTTTATGTTTTGTGTGTACAATTACAGCTAGATATACAATATGTATCCAGCCTCTCCCAGCCAACCCCGACAAGTGACACCATTGCAACCATGGATACAAGGCGTGAAGTAGGGCAAGCCTCATAAACCTGAGTTGAACTAGCGAAACACTCTTCGCTCAACCTCTCATTAGCTCAAGTAACTGATTCAATTCAGATTGTTGAGTGTTGCCCAGCTTCACCCCTCATATCCATGGTTGTAACAGTACCGCATGTCTGGGTGGGCTGGGAGAGAATGGATATACAGTATACAGTACAGCACAATACTGTACACATCTGGTTGCAACTGTACAATATGGTCAATGAATTTATTGTACATTTTTTTGTAAGTTATTCAGGTGAAGATATATATTGTTAGCTCACCTGTAATCTTGACATTCCCTTGAAACTTAAAAGTTTTGTTAATGGTATTATCTTGCATATAGACAGGAGACAATATCTTGTTGCATTTTAATAATTCCGTACTATGTGGTGCTGACAGCTGCTAAGACATACATTGTACAAGTAAACACAAACTGTCATGTGAGGAAAAATTAGGTTGTTACCCTCCAAAGGTGTCATAGTTGATTTGAAATTCATATTTCCTGAGTGTGGTAATATAATGCAGTACTGTATGATGTTTATACAGCCATGGTGGGTATCAGTAGAATATTATGAATAAATCCCTGTTAAGGGAGGACTATAATTTGAATAGACTTGCCATTGTAGTGAAGCAAAAGTTTAGCTACTGCTAATGGGAAAATTAATCCCAGTTTATTTATAGGTTGTACCAGTAAATGATTACTGTACTCTGAATTTAAGTGCTATTTTTTCTGTAACTAATATTGTGTTGCAGTCATGGATGGCAGCAAGTAGAGAGGTGTTTTTGGTGTGGGGCTTGCATAGTGCAGTGTTGCAACAGATGGCAGCACACAACAAGTAAGTTAAACTGTACTGTATAATACTATGTAATCTGTAGTAGAAGTTACAGTAAAATATCATGTTACATGAGGAGAAAATACAATTCAGTGAACTTGGCCTGATTGGTATTGGATCAAGCAATAAAATGTAGGCAAGTTTGGGATGATGCAGTGGTTGATAACTGATCAATGTAGGAATCTGGGTTGTGTTGGAATAGGTGATAACAAGCTGATCAGAATTATGTTATGCATATTAGTTTATAAGAAGAACAGTAGGTCAATGATGTTATGAAATAGTCTGATAACTTTGATTGTATGATATTTATAAACTGTATATTACCTGGGCTGAGAGCAAAGAATGATATATATTACACAAATACTGAAGTTCACTCATTTGTTATACATTATAATATAGTTCATATTGCTCCCTTGATACAGGATAGTTTTTTAAACCCATTAGACTGATATTCAGATTACTGAGATTAGTGAGATTACTGTAATAAAGAATGGCCTTGATCGACAGCATTACCATAAACTCAGATAGCTGAGTGAGTAAAGTACTGGACTAGGTTTAGAATTCAGTGGTTGAAAGTTTCAGTTCTCACAGCAACAGGGGCTGAATAAATGTGTACAGTACAATACAATACTGTACAGGATTTCTAAATGAAGTTTCATAGCTCATTATGACCAAATGGTAAAAAACACCTTTACTTATACTTTTATCTTTGTACTACAGTAAACCCTTGCTATAATGAACTAATTGAAGGAATGTGTGAGTAGAAAAAGGTGAAGTTTTAATAAAGTTGAAGTTCGATAGCCTTCGAGTGTATTGAACTTTTGTTGATATATTGGATGATAGCTTTGTTTCATGTTTCGCTTTGATTGGGAGCTTTCTGATACATCATATGATTGTTCGGTTCCATGTGTCATTTTCATTCAGTACCCTTTTGATACATGAAACTAGCTTTCTGATATATTGAAATTAATTAATGTAACAAATAATTGTTTAGTAGCTTAGAAATGGTATAATCAGTACTGTACATCCAAAATTCACCTCTTCAAGGGGGACATTTATAGTTGTTAGTTATACTGTAGTTGGGTGCCAGTTTGCAGTTTGGGATATGAGTGTGTATACTGGTGGTAACCTGCATCTCAGTAGACATACCGGTACTGAATTTTATATTGAATAATCTGGTAAAATGTATGTACTGTACAGGATTACAGTGTATCATTTCATACACAATTATCATGGAAATATCCACATTAGATTTAACTAGCTGTTACAGAAGTACAGTACAGTATAGTATAGTAAGCATTACTAAACTGGAATAGTGTACGATAAAGCTGTGCATACATAACCTTTATTTCCTGCTGCGGTGACCCCATCAGGCGTGGACATGCATTGTACCGGGACACTACGGTTCTGTGGGTTGTGACGAGTCTTGCGCTGGTGCTGGCTGCAGTCACTGGCTCCTCATGTGTTGCTGGACTTCACCACAATGGCCTTCAGTATAAACCATCCTCATTTGGTATGTCCTGGTTTGGGTATTCTTACAGTATTGCCTGTTGTGAGATTCCTCAGTATTTATTTTTACTGCTATAGGTATCCTTAACTTTATGAAGGCCAAATATTTTTCAGTTTATAATTTTGTCCTTTTGTTTAAGTGTATTGACAAAAGTCTACGACATTTTCAGTTGTCTTACTGTCTGTCTTCATGTGTTTTATCAAATTCTTTGATATTGTCATGTGTTTCCTGTTGTGCTTATACTGTATATATAAAAAACTTACTCTTTTTCTCCTTTTGTACTAAGTAGACAGCATATAATTGTAAGGTACTGTACAGTGTACTGTATTAGTTTATTAATGGTGATCCTGTTGGATTGGAAATTTACATAAGAGATCTGGTTCAGGCACACATTTTGTAATGATAGTGAGTTTCTACTAAAGCAGAAGAGGAAGTACCGTATTTCAGTGAATGGAGTGCAATACATTACAGTACTTCTGTAATCTTATAACCTCGTAGTTAGAAATTCAAATCCTCTCAGTGGCAGGGTGTGAAAAATCGCTTTTCCATATTATCAAATCTATACTGAAACTATAGTATCTCCAATTATTATTATGAACACCCTTCTGGTGCAGTTGCATATAATCCATCAAGTCTAGGCAATTATTATTGCAGTTTGTTTATATCAGTACTGTAGATGTCCATACCATACATAACTCAAACATGAAACTTTATTTCTATGAGAGTCCACACTTGGGATTCGAACCACAGCCTTGCACATTGCGAGATCATGCCGTTAACCACTACACCACCAACACCACTATAAAAATACAGTGTGGAAGTATATACAGTTTTGACTCCTCCCTCCTTCTCCATGACTACAGAGACAACTGAGAGTGCCCAGTTCCTGAGGGAAGCAACTGATGAGGACTACTTTGGAAGAGAGACGCTGAAATGGACAACACGTCGAAGTCGTATACCTCCTTCCCCTCGACCCGAACACCTCCACCATGACAACTTCTATACCGGGATAAGAATACGGCCGCCTCCATATCCTAGTCGCTGTGAGATTTGATTTATGTCATGGCATGGCCATTGCCTTTTTTTATCTGTTAGGCACTGTGATATATTGTACCTCTTGTTTATACTCTCTTGCATTAGTAGGGAGCTTCTACATAGTGTACTGGTAGTGTTTTTTGTTCGCTGCACTTTATGCTTGAAAATAATATTGCACTACAGATTGAGCTTATGAACAGTGCACTCAGATAACAAGTCATATGACTTCCTCCCACAACCATGAAAGCTGAGTATTAATGCTTTTATAGAGATTGTTCATTATATATACAGTACAGTACCGGTACAGTACTTCATGTTTGATTGTATGGTGGCAGGATTACAATTACAGTACAATAGTTTGATGTGCCATCAGTTGTTTTATTAGAAACATCTTTTACAGAATGAGGAATTATTTTTGTCTCATATGTGACACTCTCAAACTTGAGTGCAATTACAGTACCGGTATATGTAAAGGGGCACCAAGAATTTCTACCAGTGCTGTTTTTTGCTGGTGTGTTTTTGAAGCTAATAGAAAGGGAGAATGTTTCAGAATTGTCACTGTACAGTATTCTACATACTATATAAGGTAATGATAGGCAATGGAAACACAGGTAAGAAAAGTTAGAACATTCGTAATTAACCTGAAAATGCTCATGACTGCCTTTGGTGACTGCAGTGAGGCGGTTGGAAGGGGATGAGGAGAGTGGATACCAGAGCCTACGTCTTGCCACAGAGCTATTCCCTGCCCTCCTAGCTGTCAATGGGGCAAAGAAGGTCTCTCCATTCTGGTCCTCACTCTTCTATCTCAGCCTCTTGCTTTTTGGCATTGCTCAGCAGGTAAAAAAAAAAAAAAAAAGTTCTATTTTTGTTTTTAATTATCACTGTGCATGGAAGGGGAACAGAAGTTTTAGTCAAACTTGTACAGTATACAGTGCAGGTACTTTGTAGTCCCTTTTCGACCAGTTCTTTATTGGCACTTGAATTGTTGCTACAAATTATATCTTGGTTGAAGATATATGAGAATGTGGTAATTATCTTATCATCATCATCATAAATACCCCATTTCCTTTGTTTGAAGAGGTAAACTTTTCACACCAAGTACTATATTTTACATCCTTATATAGTGGATATGAACATTCCTTATACTGTACACACTTTTGCAGCTTTCACACTCAAAATATTATACAGTACCTGTACTTTGGAATTTCTTTTATAGCACTGTTCACCATGTGGATACACTACAGTACATTAATTTTGATATATGATATACCTCTTGCCTTAACATTCCTGGATTAACTCTGGGAGCTTTTCTTTCATTTCTTTTTTTTATAATTCAGATTCCTCTGGTGTTATTTCCTAACTACAGATGGAACACTAAGGATAATTTTTAAATTTCATGTTAAATCTGATGGCTGTCTTTAGATTAGAGACTAACCAGCTTCTTTACAGTGCTTCACTACCACTGTTTTAGTGGAAATATGCTGTATTTTGTGTAAACTAGTACCTCTGCTTTCCTTTATAGGTGGTGCCCCCAATCCAACAATATCCAGATTAGAAAATCTAAGTGTCATTGGCAAAATGATATAATGTACTTGTCATCTTCAGCCATGCACATAGGCCTCCTTCTCTTTCTTTTCACTTTCCTCTTATAACCATCCATATACTGTATACAGTACAATACTACATTAAACAGCTGTTTTGACATCACACACCACTACCCTAAATTAGATCTTACTTCGATCACCATCTATTTACACATGTATTTGCCTCTTTTGAACATACCTCAAACCCCACCTTCTGACACAGTTTACTGAAATGATTATTATGATCATACAGTATGGCATTCTAGACATATGTTGTGCAAGGTGAGGACATGCTTTGTCTAGAATAGGTCTTGGAAGACAACTTAGTTCTTTTCTTTAAGGATTAATAAATTTTACTCATACAGCTGGCTGTGTGGCGTACTGTGGTGGAGGCAGTGATCAGCTTGCGGCGGGAGAGACTACAGGGATGGGAGACCTTTATCACGTTCCTCTGTTGCCTATTTGGTTTCTCTGCTGCCTTACCCATGGCTACTGGGGTAAGAACTAGGGAAGAAGTTCATAACATGTTAACTGGTTTGTTGCCATTGGAATGGGAGAAGAAGACCTATAGTAGTGTGGATTACAATGGTGAAGCAGCATGTAGGAAAGGTTGGGAAAGGGAATAGTAGGCTTAATCATTGAAAGGAAATCAGTCATGGGAGCTCTTCCTGCCAAGACCACCCACTGTTAGGGGAGGTCTCGGGAGGAAGCAGACCTTCTGATGAAATGACTTGTGGATGTAGCCAGTATTTTATATAATTATAATGCAGTGCACACCACCACACAGAACCATATGTTTTTTTCTCAGAGATGTATGTGGTAGTCATAAATCAAAGTTGTATCTCCTACAGTCATCCCTCCGCTATCGCGGGTTCCACTTTCGCGTTTCGTAACTATCGCGCATGTGTGAAAATTTCACCTTCATCCGCTATAGCGCATCCGTATGCGGACTATCGCGCACGTAACATTCAAATTTGGCGGTGCGATTGGCCAAGCACACTCGACTGACAGCCACGTTTATCATGACATGGTGTTACAGCAGTAAAGATGAAGACTGTGTGGGTTTATAACTAGCCCTGCTTATCAACCCTATCTTTGTTTAACACAAGAGTTAACTAGGGATACAATGTGTGGAGATAAAGCTTTTTCATCTGTGCCTAATTACACCTCGGTCTGGTATAGAATGTCCAATACGTCGATATAAGACGTTGTTCCTATAGGGATGTATATTACAATTCGTATTAAACATATTAAATGCATATAACAATTTGTATTATGACGACTCATGACTGAAATGAGTCGTCGGCATCGATGGCATGCGTGGTAGTAGTGGTGGAAGGATATGGCTTTTCATTTTGTAAATGCACCACCTGGCATGACTGAGTGTTGAAGCCAGTGTTTAACTCGTAATTATTACTAAACACGAGAGTCACACACACGGTGACAAGGCAGGCTAGGCCTATATTCCCATGACCTTGGGCTAGGGGGAATGGAGATACTGAGGGTAGGGGGGGGGAAGGAGCGCGGGAGAAGTGGTGGCAACACACACACACACACACCACAAACGAGTGATAATTTCCTAACATGTTCATTATCATTTCACTCGTTTTGTATACAAATTCATTGGATATGCTTCACTTATTTTCGCCACCCATTTTATATGGATGCAATCGTTTTGAAAATGATTTTAAGTTAATATTTTGGTAGGTAATTCTACAGTCAGTCAGACATCCTACTCTGGCACGTGCTCTCGGGACTTGGGCGCCCGACTCTCCATATGTGAACACGTTTTGTTATGTTTAATGAATTGCCATCGTGTTTGAGGTCTCATAGTAAAAAAAAAAACATCACTTTGGAGAGACATAAGAACCTATCCCAATTTTCATCATTAATCTTTAGTTCCTAAGGTGAGTGAGGCATATCCATTTACGCACCACCTAACCACAACACTCAACACGCTTACTGTACTTGTGGCGTCCACTGTATTAGGTTAAAAATGCATTTTCTTATTAATCTACTTTAGTTTTCATTATATGCAAAGAAATATTAGTAAACAAAAGCATGTTTAGGGAGGAAAAATCTTGAAATATGAGGGACTGGGAACCAATTTCAATTATTCCCATTAGTTATTAAATTCCGCTATCGCGAATTCCGCTATCACGTGCTACTTACGGTACCAATTAGTCGCGATAGCGGAGGGATGACTGTATGGTTTTCTTTATGTACCCAATGATATAGTTTTGCTACCTTCTATGTTCAATAACTAAAATCAGTGTCTGTTGCAGGCTGGTATCCACATCCTATACTTCCTGGATTATGTGGTAAGCTGTGGATGGTGGCTGATGATCATCCAGCTAGTCCAGGTCAGTTTTCATTTTCTTTCCTTCCATTGCTTGACGATTTATGTATAACTACTCTGTATTGCATATTCAATTTAAGTTTTATAGTTGCCCTTAGATGTGAATAATACTCAGACTTCTTCTAAAGGACAATACAGATTATCATCCATGAAAACTGATTAAATAGATGATTTTTGTAACAATAATAGTACAGTAGGTTCACCTATTGAACGTGTTCTCAATCGAGGCCTGTGGGCTCAATCAACACAATTTGGTCTTAAGGGGTTAAGAAGGAGGAGGAGGGAAGAGGACACACGTTGATTTGTAAAGCAAAGCAACATTGGACAAGGTATGGGTAGTGAGAGCAATTATTTGAAGCAATGTACACTAACAACAGTAGCAGATAACTGGGTTTTTTTCATCAGATTTTTGCACTGCTGTTTGTACGTGGGAAGCCGTACAGTGGTCAGGACATTGTGAGTGAGCTGCTGGGACGTGATGGAGGGTGTGGCTGGCTGTGGCTGGGGCCTCTCACATCTTTCTCCTGGAATATCATCGTTCCAGTTGGCCTTCTTGTTCTCTCCATCTCCTCTTTCAAGTCTGGACACTATAGAGAGGTCAGCAGTGGCTCTATCCTTTCTTACATATTTTTAACTTTTTTTCCAGAAAATTATCAAGAGTTGCGTTACCCATAAGAGATAATTTGTTTTTACGTCACAAATGCTCCCTTCTCCAAAGTTAATGTTGCAGGGCTTGTTCTGTACCAGTTCCAAGTCCTGTAGCTGATACTGTATCAGCTTTTCTAAAAGCTCTCTTCATGCTTATTCGTAATGTGTTGAATTATTTTTACATTATTATTGCTGTCCTTTTCTGGAAGTTGCTCATCTTCAAAAACAAACCACATTACTAGTTTCAATATTGCAGGCTGAAAATTTTTTAATTGTGTAATTGTAATTTTATATTCAGTGATAATGTTTCTTTTACCTTATAAGTAATACACCAAAAAAGCTTTTTGTTTAGTGAGGCATTTCATATACTGTATGCAAATCAAATCTAAATATTCCTTTTCTTTACCACATGGCATGACACTTATGGAACTTTTATCCTGAATGTCAGGTGTTCACATGGGGAGGTGAAGGAAGTTACTGGCCGGTGTGGGCTTGCCAGCTAGCAGCAGCACTTCAGCTCCTTCCTATACTCTTGGTGCCTCTGGTGGGACTAATACAGACCTGTCGCTACTTGGCTGCCTCAGATGACGACCTTTTTGATGTGAGACACTTTTTGTTTTACTATTATTGGATCAGATTTATTTGCCTCAAAAGAAATTATCCACTCACATTATTAGAGGAAGATATTCCTTGTTTACTATTAAATGATAGATTAATAAATGTATTCTCTTGTAAATTATGTTTTCCTGCCAATTATATTCTTATAATACATTACAATATTTTTATTAATTTTTGCATATCAAATATTGGGAGTGCAGTAGTTATACCAGTGTTTCCTTCACTAGAGAATTCAGCGTCTGTATCGTCCAACGCTGCGGTCACCATATGCCCATGGCCGCCATGCCTTCCTCACGCCTACAGATTCAGATTCAGGGAGTGGCAGAGGTGGAGAGGGCCAGGATGAGGCTGGAGACACTCATCTCCCACGGCCCTACAGTGATCCTCCACCTAAATACACACCTCCCCCCTCATACTCCACTGCCACAGGAGCCAGGTAATGTTACACTTGTACAGAGAACATATCAAGGTGAAGGAAGGTTTTCAAATCAAGAAAATTATTCTGTTGTGCAGTGGTAGTATTTTAACTATCAAGTTTGAGGTATAGTTAACAAGCAGGTGTTGGTAAATTTCAAAAATACCTTAGTGACCACTTCCTCATGATGGACATTTAAGGTTCATCCCACCTGTATAGTTACCTAAAGTGGGACTACCCATATTTTTCTATACTTGAGATGAAGGACATAGATATTAAGGGTGGCATTATGAATCCTTTTCATTAATACATTTGCATTGCAAAATTATGGGAACTGAGTGATGAAGAGAAAGTTTAATAATACCACCCTAACATTTATAGCACAATGTACTTGATAAAAAAAAATTCTTGGAGCTTATCTCCATAAAGAAGCACTATTTTATCTTTGCCACCTGTTAATAGAACCCTGCAGTGGGGTTGTACTTCGTTCTCTTCCTTTTCTAGACTCGGTCCATTTGTCACTATTGTACTGTGATGTTCTGTAGGGTGTCACCGAGTTGGTCAATTTGGTAATTTCAAATTCTGTTGATGGCCATCAACTTTTTTACTGACACCCACTTTGAGTTTCCTTTTGTTGAATACCCTATAAAAATAATCCACTATAGTGTTTTTGCTCACCAACAGCAACATTATGTCATCCACAAATAGATTTGACACCCGAGACCATTTTCTTTCATTTGTTTTCAGCCTTGAATCTATATCTCCTACTCTTGAATTTATCATCTACCAACCATCCAAGTACAAAATAAACAACTATGGTGATATCACACATCCCATACTTGGCACAACTCTGAATCTTACCAGAGCTTTACCTGAGATTACCATCTACTCATAGTTTTGCACTTGCCTATTTATATAAGCCTCAGTCCCCACCATAAATAAGCAAACGCAGGAAAGCATCACCAGAGGATGGCATGTTAGACAGGATGAACCTTACCCTTGAGGTCCTTTATTGGTTTCCAGTCTCCCAAATCCCAAGCAGTTACCAAAGACAGCTTTTGTTACTTAATTAATAATTTAATAACCATGGTGGGATTTTATTTACACTCTTAGTTTGATTTTTTTTAACATAATTTGGACTGTGAGTGTCATACTGTATTTTTTTACTGAATTAATTAATTGTTACTTATCTCAGACTAGCCAAACTGGTGAATCAGAGTGTGCGGCAGAGCATGAGACGGTTGAGGGCGAGTTTCCGCAGCCCTACTGCCCCTACCACTACCAGCCCTGCCACCCCAGCCACAGATTTAGAGGCAGGACAACAACAAGTGGGTGAACAGCGGAGTGGAGGGACATCACAGCCTTACATCCCTCCACCAGACTACTTGACTGCAACAGAGTGTGGCAGTAGCAGAGGCTCTGACCCACCTCAGTATGCCACGCTGGATCCACTCAGACGGCAGCGAGCACTGGCAGTCCTAGCAGGAGTATCTGGAGTGAAGGTGGAGGACCAGGGTAATGGGGAGGGCTCAGTTGTTACAGGACTACAAAGGAACACCAGCCTTCGGGGATCAGGGCTGGGCCGTAGTCTAGCCTCTGGGGTGAGGCGGAGTGCAAGGCGGCTTGCGGCAACTTTAGGCATGGGGGCAGGGGAAGATGGGGCTGCCCTGGTTGTAAGTGAAGCCACTCCAGCTCAGGGCGCAAACTCTGGTCACACACAAGACGACCAGCAACCTTATGTTTATACAAACATTGAGTTGGTCTCTCATTCTTATGCATAAATTGGTCACGGTGCTGTATGGCTGTTATAAGTTAGGCATTACTATTTATAATGTAAAAAATATACAGATATATATACATGAATGTTTTAAGTCCGTCCTTGATGTCATACGTTTGGTTCCATTACCTAACAAGGTAGTATTTCAGCTTAGTAAATGTGTGCAATATACATGAGGAATGAATGTGATGGACAGTAATGTTGGTACATGTGTATTGTAGGAGTAGAGGCAGTAGGCACAGTTTGTTTCATCTGCTGCTTACTAGTCCTACTTCTCAAGTCAGATTTAAAGTGTTATATTCTGTGGAAGTCATATACCACACTTATAGTCGTTATTTATAAATAAAATCATAAACAATATAAAAAAAACGCTTTTACTTTTTGAACATACAGAATCTACAATTGAATTGCCACTAAATAAGAATTTTGTCAAGCTGGATATAATTCTGGTTTTCAACTGAAGCTGTTTACAATTCTACAATCCTTGAACCAGTTTTTGGATGGCTAAACTTAAAGTACATTAATGTACAATAATTAGACAATGAAAAGGCACCAGGATGGTACCAGTAGTCTTGTTTGTAACTTGTCAGCCTGAGTCCATAGTCCTGTCATAGCGAATGAACCAGGTGGGGCGAGGTAGTCCCCCTCCTGTAACCTATGCAAGAGTCATATCTCTCCTGAGCAAGTTAGAATAAATTTCTCGCCTAATGATTGTGAGTGAGGTAACCTGTTTGTAGGATTACTACTGTATATTCTTTATGACTTATGCAAGATTTAGATTTAGTGAGCCCTATGCTATATATACAAGCCCTTTCTTAATTAAACTATTTCACCAGTCTTCACAAAGTTTGTCTAATTACAGGTACAGTAATAACAATTTTGACAAGGAAAGATAAAAAAAATTAGTTTCATATCATACTGTACTTTGTTTCCTTGAAGAATTGTAATAAAGTGTGCAGGTACAGTATATAGTAAGAAAGAAAACTAATTAATCAATAGCAGTCAATGTTTAACAGGAATGAGACCCTTAAATCAAGGCAAGATTACCTAATACGTGACCCTGACTAAGCAATCTAACACACTACAATAAACTATACAACAGTAGCAAATTAAAGTCATCAAATGTATTATACAATTATACAATCAGAACTACCACCAGTCCATACAGGGCATTTGGTATTATAACCTTTGCACTATATAAGGGCTTGAAAATATGGGTACATTATTGAGTGTATGTGTATATATATACTGTATATATATAACGATAATCCATACTTCCTTAAGCTATCTGTGCCTCCGGCTCGATGCTGCGTTGTTTTTTGGTAAGTCCCGTGCGTCGGTATTCAGTCCGCTCCTGCAGGTATTCTCGTGTACATCTCTCCTGTAGTCACAGAAAAGTGATTCAGCATTTATCATTTTACCTTTAATTTTGTACTGTACTATATTTACAGTCAGTGATGAAGGACATACATCCTGATAAATATGTAGGGCCTAAAACTTCAGGAAATATATTGTTATATATATTGGAAACTAATGGTACGTAACAGCAATATCATAGTGAGGTTGGGTTAAATGCACTCTAAGTACAATTCCTCTGATAATAATAGGAATATGTGTGAAAGGTGCGTGGTGAACTTGCACCCTTTAGGTAGCTGAAAGGTAATGTCTGGAGTTTTGTATTGATGTGGGAGGGTCTTATTTCAATTGTTCATTTGTTGCTAAAGCCCTACTATAGTCGCTAAGAGTAACAGACTGTTGCTGCTATTAGTGGGAAGAGGTGAGCTATTATGAGCTAATATGCATAAAAGTACCATATCAGTGGAAAATTAATGTCAAATAACTCTTTATTAATGTTAATATAACCTGAAATGAGCAAAATGATCACACTTCCACACTAATACCACTAATATTTAAAATACAAAATATTTGTTTTACACATATAGTACTCAGTTACGGTACTAATAAAATCCTACCTACAATTTCTTATACAACTCCACAACCCCAGCCTAAACTAGTATATAATACTGGTACATACCCTAAATTCTTCATCTTTGAACCACTTGCCCATACAGTCCCAGAGGTCTGTGTTTTGTGGTCGGCAATTCACCACCATAGCAAGGCTCGATTCTTTGCAGCATTTAGTAAATTCTGGAAAAATAAGGATTAAATAAGGTACCGGTACTGTATAGAATTTGTCCCAGCATTGTATTACAGTACTGTACACATGGTGTTCAACTTCTAAGGCTGGAATTATTAATGCAATTAATTAACTTAAAATATATTTGTAATAATTTTTACTAGCATACCAAATTTAAGGGACCCTGTGATGTAGTAAGAAAATTGGAGGTAAACGGGTCCTTCAATTACTGTTGCAAAACACCACTTCTATGGAAGGTATTTGTTCCGTGGCATAATCAGGAGGAATCAGAATCCACCTTGTCTCATACAGGATCCTTAAGGAGATAGGCCTACTGTAGTATACTTTTGGTACATTAGAATGCCTTGAAGCCTCCAAAGTATGTCAGGAAACAGGACCAGATTAACAAAAATAATGATGGCCTATTGCTTGAAATAGTTTGGAGGAACCAGTTGCTCCAGATTTATTAACACTATACAACCCCCTTATCACAATATTAACAGGAGTGTCTCAAATGAAAAATATCAAGGCCTCCACATTTTTCAAAATGAAAAGTGTACATTTCCAAACTGACAAGGGTTGACACCTAATCAAATATAATATCACGTACCATATATCACCTGGTGTTATGGTGTTGTCAATAGTAGGATGTGCACTTTACAAATGTGTTGCCTGTAGCATGCAGAAATAATTTAAGAACAGAAGGTTAATTTTCCTAACCTAGGAATTCTTCCCTTTACCTATACATCTCCGCAACAAAGCATATCATCATCATGATCACATCATATATGTGTTTTGCCATTTATGAGTGGGCTATCATGGATATCCATCTGTCTTTTAGGCCCCGTCCACACAATTTGGCAGTGTCCGGCAGGCAAACAGTTACCATACCAAAAGAAGAACCCTAATGGGTGAAATACGTGCCTTATTAAGTCCTAAGCGGACATTTCCATTTGTCACTGTTTAAAGCCAGAGTTAACCTGGAGGCAAACATTAAAGGGAATATAATAATTATGAGGGGTAACAGGCATATGAACCAAACAGGCAAGAAAGACCATGTTTACCAATACAGTACAGTAGTCATAAATGGCATGTCACATAGGTGATGATGAGTTTGACATGAAATACTTGTAGACTTTAATCTTGCACATAACTTCAAGTGATACCCCATCATTTGCAAACATACCTTCTACCTCTTTAGTGCATTTTTCAATTCTGGCAATCTCTCTCATCTTCTTTGGTACCAACACATTAATTTCCACCTTCCGCAGACTCTTGTCATCTGGATCACCTGTGAAAGTAAAAAGAAATTTCATCACATATTATTATCATATACAAGGTACATACTGTAGTTATGGCATGCTTACCTACAAATATATAGTGAGGAATTATGAAGCAGGCTTCGTGTGGTGTTTCACTCCTCTTTATGATCAGTCAGCAAGTGTGCTTATATAATTTTAATGTGGCTATCATACCAGGCTTTTAAAGTATCGTTAGCTATTATTGGGGTGGTCACTGCACTTTCAGGAAATGCATACTATAGTTGTTAACTCTGAATAAGAATTCTGTTTCTTTGGAAAAATCAAGTGTAGGGGATGCTCTCATATCTGTGTACAGTACAGTACTAGCTTGTATAGGCTATCTGAATCATGTCCCCCCAATCCTTCTATCCTGCAGTATCTGGAGATCTAGGCAACAACTCCTCACTTCACACGGCAACTGGGCCAATTCTGCGAATAGTTTTGTGACTCTCTAATTCACTGTACAGTAGTATGTTGTTTCTACCTCTGTTTACTCAATACAATATTTGGACCTTTGTTCTTTCATTTTCTAGAACACTTCTATTCTACAAATACCCCCATTTCCAACATATTCCCAGGTATTCATTATACAATATTGCTGTTCTGTAGCAGTGTTGCCACTTTCAGTTTGGTCCAGGTAGTTTGGCCCAGTTAGGTCCCTGTAGTCTGCTGGGTTAGGTTAGGTAAGGTCAAGCTAATCCCCAAATTCCCTATTTGCAATGGGCATTTTCTAGGGAAATTTCATAAATGGTATAATGGTAAAAATTAGTACAGTACGGTAGGTAATGATGGTAGAAAAGTCGTCCAGAATTATTTCTGAATTACACATGTGTGCGATATCTAGTTTTCACTGTGATATACGTTCTTATGGTCAAATTTCCATAGGTTTGATATACAGTAAGTCTTACCTTGCGCAACTCCCAGTAGTTTGCTAAAGTTAGATCCCGGTAGTCTGCCATGGTCCAGATTAGGTTAGGCTATGTCAGGTCAGGTCTACCCAATTCTAAAACAAACTAATGCTATTTGTGCTCGCCATAAATTAGAAAACCCAAGCCAACTTTTGCCAAAAGCTGGGTGATAGGGTATAGCCGTAACAGGATATTAAAATTTTGTACAATAAATGGATGTTAAAATCAAACATATCACTTGAAAAACTATAGGTAAAACAATGGGTAATTATCAAGTACTGTATATTGCCATTATCTATTACGATGTTTCTACCCTCTAATTTATACCATTCTAAGACACTTTTCTTCAGAAATGCCCCATATTCAAATGGGGCATTTTGGAATTACCTGACCTTACCTAACCTAACCTAGACCGCAGAAGACTGCCGGGACCTAACCTGGGCAAACTACCAAGAAATAACCGTGGTAAAGGACCGGGATCTGACTGGGGCAAACTACCCGGACCTAGCCAGATGTAGCCACACTTCTACAAAATGGCAAAACACTAGATAAATACCAAACTGGGTTTCGTCTGGATATCTCTCACTTGTGTAACTCGGAAAAGTTACCAAACTTAGAGAACGGCAAGAATAAATAATGATAATATTCAAGCGTTTGTCCAAAATGACTTTTCAACTCGAGATTTTTAGAATGCAATGTTTTATAGTGTAATTTTTAATGAATCTGTTGTTCACATCCATCGCATGTGGTGGTAAATATAGGCCTTATTACACGTGGGGCAGTTCACTGACTTCGGTTGTACTCCGTGGACAGGTTTAAGGTCTAAACTGGCTTTGTTATTCTCAAAACAGTACCGGTACTGAAGAATATGTTCTAGGACAGACAGACACTCGTTATAAAGGAAAGCCATTGAAATCTAGCACACTGATTGGCTGTTGAAAATGAGGTGCATTAATCAAGGACGGTGATTGGCTGTCCACACCGCGGATTAAGGAAAATTGAATCAATTAAGGGTACAGTAGTTGTATTGCAGAAACTATGCATTTGCGAGAGAAATAATCTATGAGGAAATTACTTACATGTTTTAAGAAATGTATTTGACAGAAAAGAATGGTACGGTATTAGTGCAGAAGTGGACCTTACTGTATAATAGATATTTTACTGTCATTACCCACTATTTTGGACCATTCTAAGACACTTTTCTTATATGGTTTTTCTTCCTCAAATGCCCCGTTTTCGAGATATTACAAACATAATTTGGAAACTAGTCTGACCTAACCTAGACCTAGATCTAGACTACAGCAGACTACTGGGACCTAACCTGGGCAAACTACCTAAAGTTAACCAAATTTGCCAAAATCTAATGACTCTATTTCCATCTTTTTAACATTGCTTTGAAAACTTTTACACAATATATCAACTTACCTAATCCATGTGGTCCGCCTTTATTCTTGAAAGTAGCGCTCATTGTTATTTCTCTACTTTATGTTCACCTTTCTCAGCTTTCTTGTCTTTTAAAAATAACAAGACAACAACGTAATTTACACAATAATAAATCGCAGATGAAGTCCTAAGCAAACTTGTGTTTACATAAAAGTGGTGGCAAGAATAATAGTAACGGCACCTTGTCTGTACGGTTACCGGTGGTAGGGATAGTGACACATGTAATGATGTAATAGTCATGTCACTACAGTTACCATATTAATTTCCAATGAGCTATCTGAACACTTTCCCTTTCGACTGTGTATTATAAAAGTAGTAAATAATTTGATATGGAATACCTACTTGGATTAGAAATTACTCCTCTCTACACTCTCACATTCATAGGTTTATCTTGAATAACCCTGCCAGCAGATTATACTCCACATCGACTCCTGCTCTCAACTACCGTACAAAAAAAATATGAAACTTGAAGATAGAACATTCACATCCTGCATCAAAATACACCTAAATCAACAAAAACCTGGCAGAACAATTAGACTACCAGCAGAGGTTATCAAAATTCCAGCTCTTCTCAACTGAAAGGAAAATAGATATACATAATCATAATATACATGGAAAATCCTGGGAGACCAAATCACACCTCCGAAGACAGAGAACCCTCAAGCACAACAAATTAATCTATCTAAAATGGAGGCAAGGCTCTTCAACTGCCTCCCTAAGAACATAAGAAATATCTCGGGTGTGGATATACTGACTACAGACACTTTCAAAAGGGAGCTGGACAAAAATAATTCCTGGCTACCATATTCTCATTTCTAAGTCTACTAGTGTTAAAGTAAATCTGACTGGCGTGCGCAATTTTGGTTCATAAAATTAACTCAAATAGCTCGCTTTTATTCACCAGGTTGCAGTACATTAGACCATGACTTTACTACCGGTGCGATGGCTCTATTTTATTTCTATAAAGCCATCATACCTGTACCACGCCATCTTAATGTCCTTGCATACAGCCCTATAGTCCACCATCCAATACTTATAATTTTCTGTCATTGCTAGTACTGTTTCGGGGGTAAACTTGCGTGTATTAATTAATTTCACGCTAGGGTTATATGCCAGCCAGGTTTACCCAGGGTTCATGTAAATCGATGCATCTCAACCCTACCAAATAGTAAACCCCAGGATCAGTGCTATAGGGAGACGAAAGGAATTACAAGTTACAGCAGTAGGCTACATTAAGTTTGTATCCCCTTATGTCTGTACCATCATAGGATAGGTTCTTACGTTGCATTAAATTATTATGGCAATAGTAAAAACATGAGACTTTATGCGAGATAACAGCAGTGAATCTTTCTAATCTAATCATTCAAGTGTTGCCATAAGAATGGTCGGTCATAAGTATTTAATTCACCCCTAAGCACTGTAGCATCTCGACAAGCACTTATTCATTTAAAATATAAAAGAAAAACGGCATCTATACTACTTATTGCCCTTGATGAATAAAGTAAATTTCCACGTGATCCTTAGAACGAGAATTCCTTAAGTAAAAAGTAAATAAGGTGTCGTCGGCATCTTTAGTGACCCCCTTATGCCCAACAGTTCTAACCAGCCCCTGGGCATGTGCATGTTTTATTCATATATGTACTGTATAGATAGCCTATATTACTTCAGTTTCAACCAAATAACAGCTCAAGGTTATTGTAACGTACTAGCAAAATGAAATGCAACATTTAACTTGATATTAGGGTTTATTTAGGGGTATTGCCATTGTGTATCTCGGAACGGCCCGGGCCCCGCACTAGTGGGAAGTGTAGCGAGGCTAGTTAGACGGGGGGGAGGGAGGGAGGAAAGGAAGGCGGTACCAGACCCAAACCCAGCAGTTAGACATCACCAGCAGTGTTGTCAGTGCTATCTCAGTGACTGTTTGGGTAAATGAGTGTGTGTGTGTGAGGGGGGACTCTATATTGGTACTCTCGACGATTTGAACTTCTCGCAAACATGTATGACGTGTTTGGCTCCATACGGGGTCTATTAAAGATAGACTCCGTTAGTATCGATAATAATATATTCCGACTACATTACAAGGGCACTATGTTCATACTAGTGGCGTTTAGTTTGTTGATAACACAGAAACAGTACTTCGGTGACCCCATCGACTGCATTGTGGAGGGTGTGGATGCTGGCATAATGGACACATACTGCTGGATTCACTCTACATACACTATTCCTTCCTTGACTGGTGCTGTAGTGGGTGTAGAAGTACCCCACCCAGGTGTTTCAAATCCTCGAGATGGACCAGACGACCAATACGAAATAAGGCATCACAAGTACTACCAGTGGGTGACCCTCTTCCTATATCTTCAGGTAAGCTATCCTTCCTGGTATTATCTAACTTAGTATATTGCCTTTTTGTAGCAGTGTTGACACATCCGGCTAGGTCCCTGTAGTTTACTCCAGTCAGATCCAGGTAGTTTTCCACGGCTAAAAGTCCTGATAGTTTGCCAAAGTTTGGTCCCGATAGTCTGTTGCGGTCTAGGTTAACTTAAGTAAGGTCAGGTAATTCCAATATGCTTAATTTGAAAATGCCATATCTTAGAAATGGGGTATTTTCGAAGAAAAGTAGCATAGGATGATATAAATTATATAAAAAAAAATAGTGGGTAAAAAGAGTAGAAACATCGTTATTAATAACGGCGGCAATGTATTTGATAATTACCTTGTAACGTTAGCTTTACAGCTTGATTGTCTTATTGGCTATTATTTCGGTATTCTTGAACCATGGGGTTAATACGATAGGTACTTTATACCGGTTGTTAGGTATTGATAGCTTATTGGCTAACGTCACTGAAACCAACATGGTATCGTTGATGTCCATAGTTTAGGCTCTACTGGCAATATTTAACTTAGTCATATTCCAGCCGGCAAGAGGCAGCCTTCCAAACCATTCCCTATGAAATTCATGCCCAAAAAAAAACTTTGAAGAAATTAGTTATCTTTAAATTAACATGTTTATATAATTTTGCATTATTGCTAGAAGTCGCAATGCCAACACCTTGTTATATTATAGTAATAATACCGGTAAGTTAGCTTAACGTTATCTCCTTTCAATGTAGTTAGATAATTTTGTAGGCTAAAAAATTCGTTCGACCAAAATAAAAATCTTAATGTTTTGGAAGGCATACTGTATAGGCCTACCGGTGGATATGCGATGACTTGTTCAGTGTTTTTACTCTTAAAATGGACTGGACTGGAATAAGCCTCGGAATCAAATTAGGCATATATAGGCCAAGGTATTTGCCCTTCAAGGCAAAGTGTCCTGACGGTAACGTAGTTTTTTTTTTTTTAACTTATCTTTGACGAAAACTTCTCGTCTCTATAAATTCCCATTATTTTGCACTGCTAATATAGCAACGCAGATTTTTTTTTTGATGAAGATAATGTTTAATACTATAGCAGCCTTAATATTTTTGGGAAGCAAAAGTCTAGACTCTTGATGCAGCTGTTTTATCTTTTTTTTTTTCGCACTTAGGCCTACTGTACCACATTTACACTGCGGTGGCCGGTGGTGCCCGTTTCGAGTTGAATTTAATGTAATATACGATTCAGGTTCACCACAAACTTCAAGTTAATATTCATTTGATCCGCCCTTGAGAGCAAATATAATCTCAAAGCAAATTTTTTACGTGGTTTCTGAAATAAAATATTAGTCGGAGGGAATGTTTGTTGGTTATCGTATGTTGCACTTCTGTAAATCTGTTATCGGTCAGTCGAAAATCCTAGCCATGATATTCCCCGTTGGCGAAATAAAAAGATATTTCGTAAATAGAAACAGCGTGAGGAGTGTTGCAACAATAGGCTATATATTATGCAGACAGTACAATACCTATGAAACTTAATCTCCACACCGGGTACAGAATGCGGAAACCCGACAAATACAAAGCTTGAAAGTTATTAGGTTACTTAAATATTTTGGTCAATGCTGCCGATAGGACTTCGTAGTAGTAGGAACTATTGCTGCTATCCTTTCACCATAGGTAATGTTAGATTAAACACAAAAAGTGGGGACATTCCAGGAAACAGTATACCGGTATTGCCATACAGCGTATAGTCGGCCTCAGAAATTCGTATACACCACCATTTGTGACATCAAAGGTTCGAAACTACTAAAAAAATTGCTATATCATTTACGTAACACGAAACATTTCTAGTAATTTTATATGGCTCATACTTGAATCAGTCAGCATAACAATGCCAACAGTAAGTGTAGAATAAACTAATTCCTTGTGTACAAATTCCTGAGGCCGACTGTACATCCTTGCCTGATGTGAGTAGACGCCCGCACATAAAACAGCTTGCCAAATATTAATTCAATTTTTTTCTAACTTGCTGTAATGGCAATTTGGATAAGGTATATAGTATTTTAGGCTGCTTGAACTCCAGTTTAATACACAGAATAACCTTTGCAACTAGGTATGGTACAGAGAATGTCATTGAGGACGTCCTAAAATTATAAACCACTTCATAAACCACATAATAACTAAGACTGTCAAAAACTAAATAGTAGTCTTAGTCTTATTACCCGCAAGGGTATCTAATGACCTCTACTAAAGGTAAATTATGTATCTCAAGGTGACGGATGCTACAGCCAATATATTATGTTGCAGTGAATTGGGAATAACTTTATAACTTTAGTGACAAGTGTTCTGTTTGCTGCCACCTTAGGCCTAAACAGTTTTGGTATCCTTACAGTACGGTACGTAGGAATTTAGGAGACTTGGTAATACCTACGTTAGTACTGGTTGGTAATACATGAAGACCGTAATTGATCAAATAATAACAATTGTCTGCACAATTCTGAGGTTTAATTGTCATTTGTAGACGTCGCATCCAATTAAGGATGTGACTTATACAAAGGACTTTTGTACTTGTTACTTGTTGTATATTCTATGCCCCGCTCCACCAGCAGTTTGTATTATTCTTTAGTTCACTGAAACACAGCGTAACAATCACAAGAAGTTACGATTACTTAACCAAGTAACTCATAAACCTAGGTCATAAACATTATCAGTCTTAAGATTGTACAGTGTTCAGTAGTATCATAGTTTACCAAAGAAAGTTATCTAGCATTGTGTAATGTGCGTCCCCAGTCGTGGTGTGGTGTGGCCGGGCATATAGCCTATAGTTCATAGGTTGGTGGTGGGGTTAATTGACCATTATGGATTAGCCTACTACACTACACAAACCTATATATTGAAAGGCTAATCTGTTTTGTCACAACATATTTAAGATATACATGGTCAAAATATTGATTCTTGTAATAACGTATTCTAATATGGTTGTATTTTTTTTCAGGCCATCATGTTTTATGTGCCACGTTACTTGTGGAAAATCTGGGAGGGTGGAAAGGTAAAGATGCTTGTGATGCAACTGAACTCTCCCATCTTGGACGATGACGTGAAAAGGGACCGCAAGGCAATGCTGGTGGACTACTTCAGTGTCAATCTTCATAATCACAACTTTTATGCCTTCAGGTTCTTCTTTTGTGAAGTCCTCAATTTTGTCAACGTTATTGGCCAGATCTACTTCACTGACAGGTAATTTGCCCTCAAAACCTAGGGTTGTATTAGAACATGAGGCTATGTATGATGGTGAGAAATTACAACTGACCATAAATATTACTTTCTGAGCCTAGGCCCTAGCTGTATGAAGACAATACTACTGGTGAACCAGTCTGCATTTCACCCTGTCAGGATATATTTAGCCTACCCCGATGAAAATTTTGGTCAAAGATATTAATTACCGGTACTCTTGTAGATTAGCAATGTCACAAACAGAATTTGGGTTAATTTAAGACAAAACCCGTTCTTCTAGTCTGGGGCATAGGGACAGATGATGGAAACCTTAGCTGTATGAGTACTGGATAAGCTTATCTGCAAGTTGACAAGCAGGAGACTTTGTAGGGGAGTCAACAGGACCTTTCTTCTTGCTGGGGAAAAAATTAATCCTCATAGGACACATTATGCCACTAGCTATTTGTTAGTACATAAGAGTAATTTTGTATTATGATTTTGAGAATGGTATAAGAAAATTTTAATGTTCACCTGGCTTTTTTTATATTCTAGGTTCCTGGGCTATGAGTTTACTACATATGGAACAAAAGTTGTAGCCTTCAGTGAACAGGAAATGGGCTCTCGACATGACCCCATGGATGAAATTTTCCCCAAGGTGGCAAAGTGTACCTTCCACAAGTATGGTGCTTCAGGCACTGTGGAGACCCATGATGGTCTCTGTGTTCTGCCTCTCAACATTTTCAATGAAAAAATATATATCTTCTTGTGGTTCTGGTAAGTACAGTACAGTGAAATGTTTTTAGTAAGATCAAGCAAGGTTGAATTGTTAGCCCCTTTAAGGGAATACTAGAGTGATGTAGTAATATTAAATGTTATATTATTTTGATTAGCTGATAGGGCAGTGGTGGTAGTAGTAGAATTATTAATAGTAGTAGGTATAGTATTATGTGTTTTGTATAATAAATTTCATGCTGTATTGAATTATATTGTTATTAATATGAAGAGGGTAGTTACAGGATAAAGGTTCATGCAGAGTCTAATTTGCTGTATTAGGTCATTACTATGTCAACTTCCAGTTTCCATGGCTTGTACAAAAATAATAAACAATCAAATCATATCAAATACCAGTAGCACATATCTAGGTACTGTATAATAATTTTGAGGAGTTATGATATATGTTTAGTAGGAATGCAGTTACATTTTCAGTGGTAAGATTCAGTATAGGATAATTTAGTTTGTAGATTCATTACAAAATTTTCATTAAGTATGAAGGATAGTACCGATATTGTCAAGGCACATATTTATGTTTTAGGTTCATCATTGTTGCTGTAATCTCTGGGGTCGGCCTGCTGTACCGCATGGCCACCTTCACACCAGCTTTCCGTCAAATTCTTCTGAGGACTCGCTCTCGCTTGGCATCGTCAGATAATGTCGAGGCCATTTCCCGCAAGTGCCAGATCGGGGATTGGTTTGTTCTGTACCAGTTGGGTGAGTTTCTGCTTCATTTATATAATATTTTTTAGAAATTAACAATAAAGTAGCATTGTGGTTATATTACTGGGCATACATCTCTTTTGAGTGACGGTTTCCTAGAAAGCTTGGTGTTCTGCCACACTTCTTACCACACCCACCCAGTAATCACAAAATACTAAAAAGTAGTACTGTAGTTGTATTAGAATAAGCTCACACACTCAGTTTAGTTCTGTGAGAACTCAAGGATAGTGTTTACATGGAGGTTTATATTACTGTGTGAGTGAATTGTACTTTTAAATGTCTTTTTTTCTTTCTTACAGCTAAGAATATGGATCCCCTTATTTACAAGGAGTTTATAACTGATCTAGCAAACAAACTTCAAGGGAAAGGTCCCGTTTAAGAAATGATGTGCCAAGTTCCTAGACCCACCTAGCTGTGCCTGCCTAGTGCCTACTCATGCAAGATGGAGCCAATTCGAGGTCACATATATAAATGATTTTGTAAATGGTTTGTGTATTAAAAATAGCAGTGTGTTAATCTTACAATATATTCCTTTTTTACTTAAGGCTCTGCCTATGATAAGGTGCTAAAAATGTGTTATATATGGTGCCAGTAGTAAAGACAATCATAACGTAATGCTTATCATCCAGTTGCACCATATTGTAGTAGTCTCCTTGGACTGATTGGCCAAGTAGATTAGACATAGCAGTGACTCATTTGGCCACAGTTTTCTTTTCGGACATCCTTCACTCAGACTAACAGGATGAGTGCTTGATGAGCCTGAAGAAGCATTTTCCATTTATTTTTGCATTGGCATTTTTTCCCTGCTGTAACTCGACTTCACTGCCATCTGGTAGAACTGTTCAGTTTGTGTTGTCTAGCTAAGAATAGTTTCCCTACTGGGCGGTGCATGGGGATCTTGTCTTGTGGAATGATTTATGTAAAAAATCATAGACAAGGAAACCAGTCATTGGCTGTGGTTCTTTTTATGTATAGAAGGTGGTCTATTGTTTTCTAAAGATTTTCTAACATTGGGACAAATTATGACATTAAAAAAATTAGCCTTTTAGGGACCATAAAAAGCTCAAGATTAACAGATATTACCATATGTAAACAGTTGGCAAAAGATAATATTATATTTCTAAGCATGTATACAGTTATGTATGTCTTCCAGTTTTCCACTACAGTATGCATTTTAATAGTCTTCCAGCAATTTAATTCCTGGAACAATCATTGTTTCTGTTCCATTGCAGTGCTGGTTGAAGGGGACCAAGTAGCTAAGGAGAGTACATTTTGAAATATTTTTCTACATATTTTGTAAAGTTCATAGGTGAAATGTAGTATAATCTGTAGGAAAGGACAATGAATATTTTTCATTAAGTATTAATTTCTGCCTAATGAAGTTAGGATATTTACACACTGGATGCATGTAAATTATATATTTAGACGGAATTTGTTTGTGAGAATGTGATGTATGTCGGAATCTGCCTTAATGAACAGTTAAGTGTTAACGGTTTCCTAGTACCAATAGCCTTGTTATTTGTAACATTGTAAGTGTATGAATGAAGAAATAAACTAAGTTATTGAGTTATTCTTTCTTCCACAGTCAGACTAGTTTTGTGAAGCGAACCAAATGTAGACATCCAATAATGGATTCTATGAAATATAATATTGCAGTAATAATTCTTTAAATACCATTTTGGAGCACTATATGCATGTCTGTGATAATGCATTGTTCTTGAAACATTCCTAACTCCAATATACACTTAGTACTACTGTAGCTTCATTACAGTCTTAAAGGAAGGAAAGAAAGAAATTAGCTTGGGTCAGGAGCGCCCAAATTCATAAGGTATTTGCCAACATCTTGGGTGGCATTACTCCACGTGGAACAGGTGTATGACGGGGAGCCATTTATATTTGGTAAAGAGATGAGCAGCAATACTTACGCATAACTTCATCACCATTAATAGCCATGCGTTGCAAGACTTAGCGTGGCTCTAGATAGTGTACTGAAGTGCAGTGGGTTTACGGTTTACCATCTCCCGCCTCATGATACAAGAACACATTGTAAGAGGGGTAGCGCCCTTCTGTAACTACCATGAGCTAAATTTTTTTGCTCGATGAAAGAAAGTTCTATAGAGCTGAAGTTGCAATATTATTAGCATCTGATGAAATGGTATCCTTCAGCGAAATGTGTTTTCAACGTGATGTGGCCGCCAGCTATAGATGTTTTATGGTCATTCAGGTTAAAGATCGACAGTAATTGGTTGATTGCTATAATTGAATATATTAATAAAATCAATTTATTTCGTAATTATTGGCTTGTTTCTGAATATGAATGATTAGCTGTACACATTTTCTGAAAAAAAAAAAAGGAAAGAACCAAACACAATCTCCAACTTCGCAATGCTTCGTTCTGAATCGCTCAGGCAGTGACTCGGCTCAAGGGGGCCAAAGGGGCTCATCGGGTAAACAAAACGTATATTATATAATACACGGTAGTAGTAAACATTTGATATGAGCATCAACGAGAGCAGTGATAATCGACTAGGTGTTTGTTGTTGTAACTATAATTATAGTATTTATCAACTTCAATACAAGAAACAAGATAGTTTACGAGAAATGAATGCTAACAAGGAGCCAGATACAGCCAAGAGAGGACGTTAGCTATGGTAGAAGCTGATAAATTTAGGTACAAAGACGATCATGCTATGGAATTACCTGCACAGGACCACATCTCGGAAAGGATTGGATAAAGGTAAGGATCTAATTCTTTTTGGGGTATTAGTGCCGAAGTGCACCTTACTGTATAATAGATATTTTACTGTCATTACGGTACCCACTATTTTGGACCATTCTCAGACAATTTTCTTCTATGTTTTTTTTCTTCCTCAAATGCCCCGTTTTCGAGATATGCCCTATTCCCAATACCCATAGAAGGTAGAAAATCCATACTCAATAACAGTAATTCCTTCAATGGTATTATTACAGAATAATTGGGTTTTTGGCTAGGATTGCGCAGTGTTGCCACATTTGGCTAGGTCCTGGGAATTTGCCCCAGTCACTTTAAGATAGTTTACACCGGTTTTACCTGGTAGTTTACCCAGGTTAGGTCCCAGTAGTTTGTCCAGGTTAGGTCCCGGTAGTCAGCTGTAGTTTAGTTTAGGTCAGGTAAGGTCAGACTAATTTCCAAATTACCTGTTTGTAAAATGGTGCATATCTCAAAACGAAACACCATAGATGAAAAGTGTGTTAGAATGGTATAAAATAGTGGATAATGATACTAAAATATACAATATAGTGAACATAGTACTTCTGTAAATTTACCATTAATTTTATAACACATGATGCCTAACACTTTGGCCCGTACTAAGAGTCAGGAAGGTCAAGGACACCTCGTCGTCCGAAATCTCCTGTTTCCGGCAACATGTCGAAAATCGTGTCGCACGACACGATGTCGTCGGAAAAAGTGCCTGTGTGATACCCCTTTAGTGTCAATAAGGTAGCCTAGGCCCCAGTGCAATGGTATGGCTTAGCTTATGGTTAGGACTGCCGTTTTCTAGGGCCAAGAACTGTATATTTATATAACTTATTACTAGTAAGGACTGTAAGGCTATTTACTGAATGACTGTTGCTAAATCAGGCTGGTCTATGTAGCGTTTTCGTGGAAGGGTTTCTACTTCTGGTGAGGGGTACAGTGGACGGTATGAGTCCATGACTGGAGCAGTAGCTTCGTGCACTTCTTCAGCTGCCATCGTTACTCCATCAAGAATATTCCTAAAGTTAAGCGGATCCAAGTTGCGGCCAATGCTGTCAAGTAGGCAGTAGTCTCCAAGGTGCATGAGTCGCACTGTTTGTTCTAGTTTCAGTGAAGCAGGCATTTTGGCACGGTGACTCAGCAGGCGCACACGCAGGTAACTACTGGAGTATAGTACTAGGCGCCATATAATCTGTAGAAGCGGAACGAATTAGTTAAAATAGCTTGGCTGTCTGGTGTTAGTATAGGTCACCAGATGCACTGTATGAGAAATAGAAATAGGCTTTTTCCTGTCAATGCATGGGGGACATTTTACTCCAGATTGGCGCGTATAAGTTCAACCTGATACTTTTAATTGAAAAATATGCATTAGTATTATGGAGCCCTGCAATTAAAATGTTCGTTGGATAATTCAACTAAAAGTCAGATGATGTAATAATAGATGTAAAGTTGTAAATATCACTAGAGAATGACAAGCCGACGGACATAATAATAGTCCATAGCCTAAGCACTATAGCCTACTTCGACTGGTGTTTGATTCATAATATGACATTAGGAGATTATGTGGCTCATAATGTATTATATAGCTCACGTAGATCTATACTGCAACGAATTTATCCTCTCAAATGAACCGTACAGAATATTGTAGTATTCAACTCAAATTATTGCTATAATAGTAGGCTACACACAGTCTCAAGTTTCTTACCTGCAAGGCGGAAATAATAGTTAAGATGATGAACCATAGCCACATAATGAAGTAGATTTTCTCGTTGATGATGTTCTGAGGGAGTACACATAGAGCATCTTCCTGTACTAGGGTTCCACTTGCACCATACTTCCGGAAAGTACACTTTGTAACCCTGGGGAAGGTCTCAATAACAGGGTCAGACCGCAGCTCAGCGTCTGCCGATAACAAGCTGAACACCTGCGGAAAATGGTTATCAATTTCCTATAATAAATTAGAAGGCTACCGATTCCTCCCAACTCTACCAGAAAAACAGACTCCCTCAATGGTACTAATACTTTTTCGTGGCACAGTTTGGAGGAATGGGAGATCTTCAAAATCATCAACACACGAATCTCCCCGTAAATGTCATACACACCCGCAGTTATCTCACCGGTTTGGGTAGTTTTCTTTCGCGTAAAGCACTGTAAAGTACTGTTGAGATTTAAACATTTTTCTATGTAATGTAACGATACAGTGTAGGTTATAAGAATAGGTTCAGACAATATTAATATATGAAAATTCTCACCTTTGTACCGTAGCTGAAAAATATTCCTCCTAGAAACTTGTCAATAAGAAACATCTGTCCTACAACGTTCACCAGGTTCAGAATTTCACAGACGAAGTACCCCATTGAATACTTGATATTCAGTCCCCAAGAGTCCTTCAGATACCTGTGGAAGAGGGAAAGTTTATAGCCCGTCCGGTGGCAAGCACCAAATACACCTTCATAAAACTAATTATTAGCAGGTGATTAATAGTGTAAACGGTGATAATGATGCACTTACGACACCAAACCAGTGCGTGAGGAGTTAAATGAAGATACAGTTAGGTAGATTTCTCGTCCAAAGGCTGAATAATATAGTATTGTTGTGTAATCCATTAGTAAGATAGACTAAGGTGAATTAACAGGTCGATTTTAGAAAAAAACGCATAGGATACCGCATGGTAGGCTATACAAGTAATTTTACGTGATATAAATATCCCACTGTAAAATACCATTCCTGTATTAAATAAAATTCGTCTGTGATTATAAGGTACAGTATTCGCGTGTGCTTACTTTAAAATGTTTTCTCTCTTCTGCTTACTGTCATCATCAATGAGGTTTTTGTTGAGGTCTTGGAGCAGCAGGTCGACTTGTTTGCCCTCTAAGTTTTTCCAGATGAAGTGGGGCAGGTAGAACAAAAAGGCCTGAAAATACGGAAATCTTTTATCGTAATACAGTTTACCAATCTACGGGTGTAAATTAAAATTGTGCAAGTGCAGTGCAATCTATAAAAGTATTGTTAAAACTGATCAGAAAAATTAGGCTATATCACGACGTGCAGTGCCATAAATTCACGAGAGAAAATCTGACTGAGAATTTAATACTATATAATTATGTATTATTTATGAAAGTGAGTTTATAATTCGACTTTGTTTCGGATGTGTAAGCAGATCCTGTCTTTCACCGTGTCTCGTACAGGAACAGAGCTACAAGAATAAATATATAATATAGCCCTATATTATTTTGTAGGGACTGTGAATATGGTTATATACCGTACCTGTAAGAAGAGGACAGCGGTGACCCATTGGTAGTAGGCGTGGAATGTTTGCTCGTGGTACTTGTTAACCGGTCCGATGCCTGGAATGGCTGTATAGTGGAAGTAGAAACGAATAATTGAGAATGTATCGACTTGATTGTATTTCAACAGTAGGGGGTTATAAATTACAGTGTTGTTGTCAGTACGGGGGAATTATATTACAGTTATACTAGTAAGGGAGACATCATGCATTTTCATTAGAAGGATCTATTATGTAAGCCCACCATATTAGCCTATGTTTGATACCGTCACCCATGAGTCACAGTATGAATGTACAGTCGTCGGCAAATGTCATGTCGCTATTTGCCAAGTCATGAAGTAAGTATGGAAATATAAGCTTCATGGGCTCGTAAACTGAAAACCAGATATCTATATAAATTTACTCCCTGGATATCGTATTTCTGTATGGTGAATGGGTTTATTCGATGATTAACCTATAGATTATGTTATCATTGAAGACGTGCTGAGTGAGGCGACAAGACTTTTGTCGCCGACTGTTCACATTTTCTCATGAAGGTTGTGCATGCTAACCAACCTATGCTGTGGAAGTCACTCCAAAACTAAAAATGATCGACTATCCTAAGCTATAATCACAAGAACATCTGACGGTAATGGGAAATAATTACATTGATGGTTAGATGATATTATAAAAAGGTGTGTGGGTGGGTGTATAATATACCCAATTACTGCACTTAGTCGATTGCTGTATATTGGTCATTATCTAGCTTAAAAGGGTTGACAGGTATAGGGCTGATTACTTGATGGAGAGAAGGAGTTGGCAGGGTAAGGGTAAGGTGTTAAAAGGTTGAAAGTAAAGGATTGGCATATCGGGGGTAAGGTGTGTGTATTCTTACCTATTTGTATCTTTACAGGATTGAGTCAAGCCCGTAATGTCCCGTTTTTTAAAACCCAGTTATCATATTTTTCTTTAGTGTATGTGTGTGTGTGTACTTGTGCTTAGCTATGCAGTGTACTTATTGATTAATATATATAAGACAAGGTTTGTGTAGGTTACATGTGATAAAACCAGTGGCGTTGGTAGCTATAGGTTGTGCTTAAGTTATTGGCTAAAAGAGGGAACCACGTTACAACCCAGTGTATAAAAATACATGACGTGTTTTGGGTGAATTTCCAGAAACTCACGCCAGGTAGAATTGATGGTAAAAGAAGAGGAAATCCAGCAGTAGGTGGTGATTGGCTTGGGTGCGGATTTGTAGCCCACCAGACACTGAATCGGCTTCCCCACGAAATCGGCAGCGGTGACGAGGGCAGCGGCTGCCAGGCAGAAGGTTGTGGTCACTCGGTAGTGGAGTCTGAAGGTCCAACTGTCGACGGCGGTGCGGGAGTAGTGCACCTTAGTCATCCCAACCAGGGCACCCAACACACC
This sequence comes from Petrolisthes manimaculis, assembly GCA_034508575.1. NCBI lineage: Eukaryota > Metazoa > Arthropoda > Malacostraca > Decapoda > Porcellanidae > Petrolisthes > Petrolisthes manimaculis. The sequence continues at coordinate 57,147 of JAWZYT010001538.1, forward strand.
CAGCACCATCTTCTGTAATTACGTCAATAGCAATAGAACAAAGTCTTTCTGGCCGAGTACATACAGTCTACTTTCTTCCCCCTTTTAATTCATTCATAGGGCACGGAACACGCCCTGCAACATCTCCTGTAGCCTAATCACGTCACTAGCAATAGAACAAGATCATCTGTAATCACGTCACTAGCAATAGAACAAGATCATCTGTAATCACGTCACTAGCAATAGAACAAGATCATCTGTAATCACGACACTAGCAATAGAACAAGATCATCTGTAATCACGTCACTAGCAATAGAACAAGATCATCTGTAATCACGTCACTAACAATAGAACAAGATCATCTGTAATCACGTCACTAGCAATAGAACAAGATCATCTGTAATCACGACACTAACAATAGAACAAGATCATCTGTAATCACGTCACTAACAATAGAACAAGATCATCTGTAATCACGTCACTAACAATAGAACAAGATCATCTGTAATCACGACACTAACAATAGAACAAGATCATCTGTAATCACAACAACACTTGCAATACAATAAGGTCTTTCTGGGCGAGCACAGTCTTCTTTTTTTCCTCTTTAATTCATTCATTGATTGACAAGTTGACGACGGCCCGTTATCATCATGATAGGCTAGTGGTGGGCCAAGGAAAGCGTGTTCTTCACTTATTGGATAATTTTTTATTTGAAAGAGTGGTGCGCGTCATCCACGAAACCATTTTGTTGTCGATTATTATCCACTCTTATTCGAACGTGCCAGACAGGGGTAAATAAAAAAAAATTAGTTGTCCCGGGTTCGATTCTTGTTACAGCACGCAAACCCTTTTCTCGTCTCATTGGATTCATGACATGTAATGGCACTGGTCTGTATAGAATGTATTGATGTCATTCCATAAAGCCTGAGAGTTTCCTCAAAACTCGACACTTTATACTTTATAGTAAGTAAGGTAGCACACTAAATTAAGAAAAATCATACGAATTGAACCATTCTTGTTACAAATGCTCATTCCCTCCAACAGAGCTTTACTCCCTGCTAAAAATTCTTTAGGAATTATTAGGATATTTATTAAAATCGTGACTGGGGGGGTGGGAGCAGTGACTTAAAGGCATATTGTAATGAAATTATGCCTTTAAGAATGTGTTCTGCCATTGGGGGGGGGGGGACACACTGAGGATATATGAAAATAACTGAAAAAATGCACTTCAAATACAATGCTGGACAGAGAAGGGAAACAACAAATAGAGCTTAAAACCAAAAGACAGTATACTTACGATATGATGCCTTGTTTTCCTGTATGTAGAATGAATAAACGTAAACGGCAAAGTCTATCACTAGATCTGGATGTATGGGTAGGTAGAGGTGGCGTAGTAGCAGGACAGACAACGAATGCCTGACTTTGGGGGAGAGAGAGAGAGAGAGCACCACCAACAAAGACGAGGAGTGCCACTGGTTGGTTACTTGCTTCACGGTGTCCGGTCTGTTGTGGCACCATACGTCACTCCAAGACTATATAGCCTAATACAATAGTACCTGGAATACTTAAGAGTCGTCACTGTATCTCTTTAAAGTTTACTGATTTAATATTTACATTTTTTTGCCCTGTATTTTTCGTAGTAATGTTACAGACTCATGTATAAAATTGAATGATAACGCGTTTATGGTGTTGTTAGTGTGATATTTCATAGTTTGTTGTGTATTATGGAAATGTACGACGTCTAGCAATGATCGAGGCGTTAATGACGTCATATCCTGAGATAACTTAGGATACTGGGGTAGTTCCAATAGGCATTTTGTTGTTGGTATTCATTTCTTACTGTAGCTAAGTTGTAACTGAAATTAAAAGTTTATCTATGCTGAAACTGTGATTATATACCGTACGGTAGCCCAAGTGCGTCTCGTTAAGAATAGCAATGTTGAATGATGTACGCATATTAACTACATTTTGTGTTTAATCTGTTGCATAATTGCATATCATAATTACAATATACTGGTATATTAACTATAACTTCAAGTAGTCTCAGTAATAGAATGGTATAATAATGTAATGCTGTTGAACACTGATTTAAAGGACCAGGGTTTTATTATTATTGACTTTTGGCAATGGGATGACATAGGCTACACTTGTGGACATCATTAGTTTCAGTACTCATATTCATAACTCAAACCAGATGCTATTGAAATTTATTGGAAAAAGTTACTCAGTTAGCGATCAGAGGGATGCAGCCAAACGTTTATATGAATCATCCCCCTATGTGAATGATTATTATTGTCTGCGACTGTATAATATGTGAAGTTTATCCTATTCCTATTCTGTCCCTCAACGACGCGATCTCCTGATGTGCTAGGCCTACTTGAGACTGCATGCAAGCCCTTTCTATAGCACTAACCCGTCCCATGAATCCTCTGCTACCATTCGTGACACCTTATCAAATGTCCAAATAGTGAATGATGAGCCAAAAAATGTTGCAGATTGACCGACCACGTATCAGTTGAACGTTGATTATAGCGTATCAGCCAATATGGAGAAGTCATATATATAGTCCTTCTTGTACAGTCACGGTCAATAGTCCTGTAACACTATCGAATGAAACTCATTGAAATATAGTGAGAAGCTAATAATTATGTTGACCTCTGTTTTATTGGTTCATAATATTCACTCTTAAAGCTCACTTTCACCCGATATAAGACTTTTGACCGTCACTATCCGATGTAAGACTTTTGACCGTCACTGTACATAAAACACTCCTGACGAGGTTTTCTCTGCTCCCCCCCCCTCCCTCTTTGATTTATAGGTGGTTGTTTTTAATAGTGATATTATTACAACAGAAGTCGACTTTGTAATGTCCTATATTATACTGAATCTGTATAAATATATATCGGTTATAAGGAAATGGTGTTTTTCAGTTGAGGAAGAGTTTCTGCATTTTAAGGAGACCATCTTGTTCGCAAATTTTAACGCTGCTGATTCCTCCAAAGTAAGCAATGCCAGAAAGAAGACGCCTTTAATGGTACAGTACCAATAGGAATCAGTTTCGTGGCATGATTTGGAAGAATCAGAGACCTTCCAATTCACCTGCAAAAGAATCTTCCCCTAATTAAGGATTAACCATTAGTAGGAGGTGGCCGAGTAGTTAGTGTTCTGGACTCGTAACTTATAGGTTGGGAGATCGATTCCTCTCAGGTGAGGGCCCGAGAATAGCCTATTTACTCTTCCGGTTTGAGTTTCAAGCACTTACACAAACAGCTGCAGTATTTGGGAATTACCCTCGCTTCCCTCCCTCTGTGGCTGGGTTGTACCAGTTCGGAAGTCGTGACGTGTGTGTGTGCGAGTAGCAAATGGTCTGGGCCACGGTAATGGGCTTGATGAAGCTTATAATGTCCAGTGTCGGAACATAAAAAAAAAAGCGTTTCTGTTTCTTTCGTGCTTCTTGTCTCTCTTCTCTTTCGCCATCTCCCATGCTCTACAATATCTTTCAGGCTAAGACAGTTTTCAGGCATTGCGTTACACTTAATTTTTAAGTAAATATGGTTGTTAGAGGCAGTGAATGAAAAGTGCAGTACGGTATACAGCTCCTGTAGTTTTTATTAAGGGAACATTGGAGGGCCCTTGATTCCTCCAAAGTATACCAGGAAACAGGACCAGATTAACAAATGTAATGGTAGCCTGTTGCTTGGAATAGTTTAGAGGAATCAGTTGCTCCAGATTTATCAACACTGTACTATCCCCTTAAACTTCCTGCATCCTTGACACCCGTCGTAGTTCATCGGTAGCCTATGTTAGAGCTTCGTCACTCAGGCTCATTAATCAAGAGATGGTGCAGGCAAGATCTTGGGTGCAGGTTCGTTTCTTGGACACGAAGGGAGTCAGTCATGTGATAATATATACAGGGCGTTTCAGAATGTTTAAAACCTATTCACTGGGTTTCAGATGTAAGCTAATGAATTTAAATTATTCTAAAACACTACCAGTAAGCAGTAGTCGTTTGGGCTAACCATACTTGTAGTAGAGAGTTCACAGCTTATATAGGCTAGTTGGAGGTGTGTGTTTGCGTGTAGCCTACTGTCGTTAGTAATATATTGCTCCTTGGTAGCCTATTCGTGAAGTAGTCTGTGATTGCAAGAATATAATTTCACAGTGTATGATAAGTGTCAATATTTCTTGTTGGTTGGTATGGTCTGTAGCAGTGTAATAACATCAGATAGACATAAAGTCACAATCAAAAATATGTATCCAGGTTTGCTTCGAATGGACTGAATCTGCACCATTCGAGTTCCGGAAATGATAAAAAAGTAATAGGCCTATCTGGGAGTTGCTCAGTGAAACGTCAAACGAAACGAAACTTTAACAAGACATGGACTCATTTATTTTGTCAAGGGAATGGACAGAAAAATATCATTACAAGCATCATATATTTTATTTCAAGATAGACTTTTATGATATATACAAAAGGAAATTGGAATGTTTAAAATACATCACAGACAGTTTTATGATAGCTAACATATATAGAGAAATGCCATAACATAGATTATAACTCATGACTCATGAGTCGCAATGGATGGACTGTACATTTTTAGCCTCTGTTTTTGTCTTTTCTTTTTTGCATATATATGTTCTGACATTGAACATAGGCTTAATCAAGCCCGTTACCGTGGCCCAGGTCAACTAGAGTGACTAGACCGTGGTTGGAGGCTACCGTTTCTTCCATATTACGCCAAGCTAGAGAAACACGCTGCCTCAGTAAGGCCTAAATCGTTCGTTACGGGGCATAGTTCGGAGGATTCAACAATTTGTAATTAATTTGCCGTGTTCAGTCAAGGCCAATCTGACCAATACATTTGTGGTAAATTCCTCATAAAGACACATACAGTTGGTACCAGTAAATTTGGAGCAAGAGATTCCTTCAAATGATACCAAGCAACAGGTCACTATTACTATTGGTAACCTAGTCCTGTTTCCTGGCACCATGTGGAGGAATCAAGGCGCTCCGATGCACCGCAAAAATGTATTACCCTCTTAAAGGTAAATTGAAATGAGCACACGCTGGGAGTCGAACCCTGAGCTCGAGTGTACCTCTTGAGGAGATTACACCATCAGTATTGTAGTTCGACCTCACCGAATAATTATACACAGTATTCATACCACATTATTCCTTTGATATGTAATACAATAAAAACAAAACAATTGACCAGCATCATCACAATAAGTTAACCACTCTCGTATTCCCAGTCCTTGGGCTTCGGGGAGATAGCCTCAGCTTGGCCTCAGTGTTCCCAAAATGACTTCGGGTATATTATCCTGTATATGAGTGATTGATGGAGTTGTGATTGGGGTTGTTCCCGATAATATTATAAAAGGGACCAGTGTTCTGCTTATCCATATTAATAACGTACAGTCTCGGTCAGAAGTCCTGCATCGGGTGAATGATAGTAAGCAGTGAGAGTGAAGCTTATGAATCAGTATTAGAGAGATCAACAGTTATAGTTTAGCATCATTCTTCGAGGCCGTTTCATTAGAGGGTGTTGTAAGACTATTGACCATGATTGTACCATGCTGTGCCTGTGGGATGGGGGGCTTAAGCTGTACTATTAGTAGGACGACGTTCTAAGTTATTTCCTGGGTTCGTTTGGCGAGTAAGATACCGTAATTGCGGGAAATATTCGGAGTTTGAATGCTGGAAATTGTGCTACAAAACTCTACCTATACAGAGGATCTCATTTGTAGACACATGTTTATAAAGATTTGGTAAGAAGATAAGCAGTGTGAATACATTGCTCTAAACAGCGGTCGTGTTCTCCTCCTCCCTCTCCATCTGGCGTTTAAGAGATATAGGGTCGTCGTCATCGTCGTTTTCGTAGTACTGTTTGTAGCTGTGTTTGTCCTCAGAGGCACCGGTCACTCCCAGAAGGATGTCCTTGAAGTTGAAGGCGTCCAGGTTGCGTCCCAAGATGTCGATGAGGAAGTAGTCCCCGAGGTGTAGGTGACGGATACCCATCTCAAGGGAAGGCGAGGCGCTTATTTTGCCTCGTACCTCCAGCAGCCGTACCCTTACTATGGGACTCACTGCCACCACCACACGCCACACCACCTGTATATAGGACCACACCAGTTACTATACAAACTAATACTGTACCTCACACACACACACACACACACACAGTGATAATCAAGACATGACACACCACTCTGTACCGTACACACAACCTTAAGCTGAACATCCATACATTACATAATTATAGGGTAAGAGTCGGTTAGATGTATGATGACGATACATTATTTACTCCATTGAAGTTCTAAAAGCTTTGAAAATATGCTATATTTTAATTATTTTTAAGATTAAGGAATGTACATTTATACAATAATCCTTTAAAAATATAATTAGAAAATATATATTGAAGTATATGTGAACTAACCTGGAGAGCTGTGATGCTTGCCAAAAGGACAAACCAAAACCACATGGTGATGAAGACTTTCTCATTGAGGATATTCTGGGGCAGTACACATAGAGCGTCTTTGAGCTGGAGTGTACCCGACGGCCCGAAGGTGTGGAAGTCGCATTTGGTCATCCTCGGGAAAGCCATCACCATTGGGTCTGAACGCTCGTATTCATCTTCCAGGGCGAATTCCATAACCTGGTCAGTGCAGCACATAATTTCATAAACATCAGATGAATGAATAGGCTCGACTCTAACTAAATTAAAGTTTTGAATCGACTGTCACATTAAAATATGTTATTTGATGTTGATCATCACTGTAATTTTATATAGGCTAATTTGCTTCACGGTCCAGTCTTTGACTTATTGTATCGTTAGCTATATATCAGATTTTACAAGCTTTGTTGAAATAAAAGAGACTAAGCTTTAAAAGCAGACTTCTTTCATTTGACAAGGAAACTAACAAAACAGTGGCTGTAGCTAAGAATTTGTGAGTGAGAAGTACACCTTACCTTGGAACCGAAGGTCATGAAGATGCCACCAAAGAACTTGTCCAGAAGGAACATCTGGCCGATAACATTAACGAAGTTGAGAAGTTCACAAGCCATGTAGATGACGCTGTAGCGGCCGTTGTGACCCGCTGAGATGTGTAGGTATCTGTACAACAATATGGGTCTTATGAATATTATTCTAACGACTGAGGGCCATGTACAAGAATATTCCACTAAGGGGTAGACGATGGCCTTATGATTTCTTGCATATGGCCCTCAATGTCAAATTCACATCCAAATGGGACGAAAGTATATAATAATGGCCACGACCAATACCGGTACCAGCCATAACAACATGAACAGTTTTAATATCACAAGTGTTAACATTAACAAAAATTATTCCCTTCAGTGTGGGACCAATGAAACCCAAAACATAAACGTGAATATAGGGTGTTCCTGGGCTGATATATATATATATATATATATATATATATATATATATATATATATATATATATATATATATATATATATATATATATATATATATATATATATATATATATAAATCAAAGCTAACAAACCTCCAATATAAACCTACTTGATGATATTCTTCTTTTTCTCATCGCGTGATTCGTCCATGGAGTTGAATTGGAGTCCCTGGAGCAACTTGTCTGCAGTCTTACCCTCGAACATCTTCCATACGAGGTGAGGCAGATAGAAGAGGCAGCCCTGATGGAGAACCAATTCGTGTAAGGAAGCGATTTGTGACGTTCACATAATTATAAAGACAGACAAAGTTGATCCGCTGTCGTCTCGAGATTATTGTAGAACTAATTACCCTCCATTCAGAAAAGTTACAAATTAAAAGTAGTTTGGTGTTGATGAACTGCCAAGACACTAACTAACTAACTAAATAATTAATAATAACCCACCTGGAGGAAGAGAACGAAGGGGACCCACTGGTAGTAGGCGTGTTCCACTCTGACATGGTCCTTGTCCTGGGTGCCCAACCCGTAGTGGTATCCGCCTGTTGTAGTGGGTGGATAGTTGGGGTCAATTTGGGTCAGACTCAAGTTGGGATAGTACTGATTTGGGTAACATGTAATAGGGCATGATAGCTTGGTTAGGACCTGATAGGGTTAGCATATAGTTTGTTTGTTTTGTCGAGGCGGCATATGGTTGAAAAAAAAAACCATTGTGAACATACACTTCAAAAAAATGTATTTATCGAGGATTAACAACCAATGAGTAAAAGGAATAATTAGTGAGCGTTGTTGGTCGTGTTGTACTCACTTATAGTGTCGTTAATGGTGTAGGTAGACTTGATCCAGCAGTAGGTATTAACAGCATCTGGCACTTTACCACCTGATCCATCCACACACTGTATAGCTCCACCGATGTAGTCCGAGGCTGCCACGAGAGCGCAGGCCAGGAAGCAGTAGGAAGCGCTCCAGCGATAGTGAAGGCGAAAGATAAGATTGTCTATCTCAGTGTGAAGGAGTCGTACCTTCACAAGCCCTGCCAACGATGCTACCACCTTAAACACCATGCTGTAGAAGAGGTTACCGGTACACGTTATAGTAATGCACGCTGCAATATCATCTTTTCTATATTGCCTCCCGTCTCTATCATCGTACTGGAGTTGTTGGTGGTGGGTGGTGGGGTGGGGGTTTAGAAGTTACAGGTTACTGTGGTTGCAATATTTCTTTGCAATCTCACTATCACTATCATCCAGTTGGAGAGGAGAAGCAGGTCACATGTTATACAGTTGTCTGCTTCCCTCAGTCCTTACAATTTATCCTCGACAGATTTATATTCCACTATTCAATAAACACTTAACGGGTAACAGGATCAACTGACAGATTCCATTATCCAATTATTTTGTAGACATTTTATGTGTTTGGATGACTATAAGGCTCGGTTGAAGTGTAGTATTAGTGATTAGTCGAAGTGGCACTTAATTAATAAATCCTTTCAGACCCAAAGTAGATATAATTTTACTTCACTTTAACTACTCTTTGTGAACCAGAAGCGGCGTCGGTTAGATTAGTGGTTAATTAAACAAAGTCGAATAAAGACCTACCTGTAATCTTAATGATATAGAGGTTAATTAAGACGAGCGACTCTTGATTGAGATGAGCTGACCGACCACTCGACCCACTCTCCGGAGCAGCTGAGTGGATTGTGTTACTCCCGGATGGCCTTTACGAGTGGGTGAGTGTCCACGGCAGCGTCATACAGGCTTCATGTGTGTGTGTGTTTTATTTCAGATAAATAATTAAGTCATGATATTTTAACCTTATTCAATTAGTATCTACTCCTTGATTATACAGTACGATACTAGTTAATGAAAATGTATCAATATCTCTAGAAAAAAGCAGTATAGCATCAATATTGAGCTTAGTTGGATGGTAATTAATATATGGTTTGAAGTTCATATGACGGTATATAGCATCAAACGCCATGACCATTCCTGATGTCATATCCGGTGTTATAGAAGCTTCACTCACCTTCAAGGGTCCTAGAAGTGAAAAATGGGGTGAATTGTGTAGCCTGTATTGTATTAATGGGTAGCCTATACTGTATTGTATAAATGGGGTGAATTGTGTAGCCTGTATTGTATAAATGAGTAGCCTATAGTGTATTGTTAATGGGGTGAATTAGGTAGGCTGTTTTGTGCAAATGGATAGCCTATACTGTATTGTATAAATGGGGTGAATTGTGTAGCCTGTATTGTGTAAATGGGGTGAATTAGGTAGCCTATTGTGTAAACGTGGTAAATTGGTTTGGTAATACTGATTAATATGGTACACACTGCAGTACTGAATCTTACTTCCATCTAGTGGGCATTGAAGGAATTAATTATATACCGTATATCTCGTGTTTCTCCCTCGTAAATAAACTAATATTCTCTCTCTCTCTCTCTCTCTCTCTCTCTCTCTCTCTCTCTCTCTCTCTCTCTCTCTCTCTCTCTCTCTCTCTCTCTCTCTCTCTCTCTCTCTCTCTCTCTCTCTCTCTCTCTCTCTCTCTCTCTCCTTCACTGTTCCTACATCCTCTCCCTTATCTCCCCCTCACACCTCCCGTCACTTTCCATCCTCTCTCCCCCATTCATTATCTGTCTAGTCAAAGGGACCCTGTGATATAGTCAGAAAATTGGAGTTAGATGAGTCCTTCAAATATTGCCACGAAACACCACCTATGGGGAAGGACCGTGTTTCGTGGCATAGTAAGGAGGAATCAGAAGCCTCCAGGCAGGTCAGTCCAACATCATCATTTATAATATTGAGTTAATTAAGGGAGAAACTTTTTTTTTTTTTTTTTAATCATAAATTGGAGGGCAGCTGAGTCCTCCAACCTGTCCCATGAAACAAACAAGTCACCTTTGTGTCACTAATAAGGGATCTGATTTCTTCTTTTTGTTTGGAGGGTTCAGTAGCCCTTCAAATGACCAAAAATCGGTCCTCCCTATAATCACCAGTTATTACCAAAAGTATTTTATTATAATAGTTCATGTTCAGAATTCAGGAAGTTTGTATTTTTTTTCCTTCCTATTATGATAACTGCTCTTTGGTGCTGTCTATCAGTGGGATATTGAAACATACAGAACATCAGTTGATTTATTATATGTATATACAGAATATAGGATAATGCCACTCATGGTTCTCCCGACATCATTAAAACCTGACCCAAACAAACCTATTAGTGAAGGTGTTTACTGATGAAAGGTGTTTACTGATGACGTCACAACATGTCCGGTGGGCTGGTGGGCTGGTGGGTTGGTGAACGTCAAGTTAGTTTCCACAGAATCGAGGAAAGTAGTGAAACCTATCCGTAAAATTATGATAGATTTATAATCCCGTATCAGTGAAAAAAGACTTTACCTGACATAATCACTTTTAGAATGTACCTTATAATTATATAAAAAATAGTTCATGGCAGCAATAGGAACTGAAAAGCGATAACTGCCACAACTCTTTAGGTTTTGATTACACGACACCACTAATTAATTTACATCCTGGTCAGCATTCACTAATCAAGACTATATACTGCCTCGTGTGTTTTATTTCCATCATTTCACGCGAGGACGAGTCTATAGAGGAAAACTATTGTATTGTGTGTTATGAATAATATTGTGTACAGTCAATCAAAACACAGAGTCAATATAAAAACAATCAGACCGGTGAGGCTCGATAATATCCTAAACGAACCTTGTAGCTCGTGTTGTTCCAGCCGTTTTCCATAAACTAGCAGTCGTCAGAGGTATCATGAAAATGTTTAACGTGAGAAGTGGCCTCATACTTTTTTGAGCGACTGTATATTGACTACAGACTATACGTGACATTATCAGCGTCTGAGACAACCGAACAAAGCCAGCTGACCCACTGTTAACTGGTGTGAACTGGGCATAAGTGTTTATATTTTTGGTTTGGTTGTTGGGGTTTAAGGACCCTGTGATCGTGTATGAGAATTGGAGGCTTTTTTTATTCCTCCCAACTATACCACGAAACATGTTCCTTCCATGTAGGTGGTGTTATGTGGCAATATTTGAAGGACTCATACATAGACCTCCAATTTTCTGACTACATCACAGGGTTCCTTTTTGCATATCGACTTCCTTATGATCATTAAGACGATGTAAATGTAGTGTGTATCCAGACTCCGATTCCAGAGTGTTGTGTGTAATATGTGTTTGTGGGTGTGTAGGTGCAAGTGGAGAAGTTTATGTGTCTGTGTGTGCTGGTGAGAGTGTCTAGAGGTGCATGTGGAGAAGTGTGTGTGTGTGTGTGGTGTCTACTGCGAGTGTTGTGTGATAAGCGATTCGGTGTGTGAGAGAGAATAATGTTGCGTTGTGTAAGAGTGTCATGTGGTGTGAGAATATAATTTTGTTTGTGTGTGAGTGTAATGTTGTGATGTGTGAGTGTAATGTTGTGATGTGTGAGTGTAATGTTGTGGTGTGTGTGAGTACAGTAATGTTGTGGTGTGTGTAAGTATAATGTTGTGATGTGTAAGTGTAATGTTGTAATATGTAGGAGTACAGTAATGTTGTGGTGTGTGTGTGTGGAATGTATTGGTGTGTGAATGTATAATATTGCATTGGTCCCATCAAAGTATTTTCTAAGTGTGCTTGGTTCCAGAAGTTGTCCATCCACGTCAGTATGATTTCATTAACTTAGGTTCGTCTGTTGTCACATTAAGGTTTGGTGAAGTGAGAGTAAACCTCCTGACCTCTATTAAGAAGGGAAATACAGTGTTGGTAAATCTGGAGCAACTAATTCCTCAAAACTATTCCAAGCAACAGGCCACCATTATTTTTGTTAATCTAGCCCTGTTTCGTATAATACTTTAGAGGAATCAAGGCGTTCTATCAAAAGTGTATTACCCCCTTAAATGTATGTACTAGAATAATATGCGTCACGTCTGGGCTTTCCACAACTCCACTCAACGGGCGGGAAAATTACACTTGAGCAGCTGGGGAATTTCCTGTTGTCGCCTAAGGAGTTTCATTTTTATTATATCATTTAATTCTTCACTCGACCTGTGATGCAAAACCCTCTGTCAGACAATTACTTCTTTTTTTATATGTTTGCCTGGTACTCGAAATATGTTCATCGTCTTGTGTGTGGGACCCCGGAGTAGAAAATGTATTAATGTACAGATTAAACTCTAGATTCCCGGTACAGTACAGTCACACCCAATACTCCAGCAACACCGAATCAAAAGGCCTAAACAATATTTATATGAGAAACGATTACTGCTTGTCTCTGTAATGTTGGTTCACAAGATTCACTCAAATGTCTCACTTTCATTAATCTGGTGCAGGAACTTTTTATGGGTACAGTACAGTCATGTCTAAAAGTTTATGAGTAGGGTTGGTGGTACAAAGCCACAACCGATACTGGACAGAGATTTGAACAAGTTATGTTTCCACGTCCCTCTGACCATGGTGTACATACCTCACAGCTGAATTGTTAGTAATGTTGTTTTGGCACATTTTTGTTCTTAGAATTAAAAGAAATAGCAGGACTTTCAGCCATGGTTGCACATATCATCTGTACTGGACGACACCCCACCTAAACCATTACGAGGCCACACATGTTGAACCAATGGAGGTTTTGGATGGGCTGTCGTCTAGAAACTGCTTGCTTTAGATCTTCACGATTGTCTCAGTGCCAACCAGAATGTGGCGATACAAATAAATCTAAAGGTTCGAAACTGGTTGACGGAGTTAAGGAACTTTTGGGCGAAAGTGTACCATTCAGCCACGAGGTTTGAAAATATCTGAAATGTTATTGTTTTCCGTGGAATGTGTGTTTGGAATGTATTGGAATCCTTTTCGCCGATTCAGCGTACTGGTACTGACATGCCCTAATAATTATGGTAATAGATATTCCAATAAAAGAGGTAATTTTGTTATTTATGTACAATTGCTATCATAAATTTATAATCAGGTCTTGTTGAAGTTATAATTATTTGACATACCAATTACAACGATTATCCTGTTTCATATTTGCTTGAGCTTGCTTATTATTCGATCAGGATATTCGAAGCAAGCCTGGATACATATTTTGAATTGGGAGTGTACAGATGCGGGCACCAATAATCTGAATCACCGCCATGCCTAGCGAATTATTTTGAAGGTAGATTTACAGTCTAGGTATAACAGTGTTCAGTCAATTAGGTTTCAGGTCACAGCTATGGAATATTGGTCCGTGTTATTCAAGAACATTCGTGGTATGGTACTGGTATACGATGGCTCCATAGACAAACAAACAACAGAGCCATCGTATCAGTACCACGCCATAGTCAACATCACGGATGTTCAGTCCAATATTGTTTACCTAAAAACTATGCATACATTATTAATACGGACCCTGTGATTTGGAGACTTTTGATTCCTTCTGACTATGCTATGAAACAAACTTGTTCCATATAGGTAGTGTTTCGTGACAATATTTGAAGGACTCACGTATTTCCAATTTTCTGACTACGGTACATAACAGGGTCCCATTATAGGAACAGGAACACATTGGATCGCTTATAATATTATGTGATGCTTTGTATGCAACCTTGTGCTTCCATATTAACTGACTCACGTTTAGGTTAGATACAAAGATTATAAAAAGGAATGTTGATCCTTGAGGGGAGATTATCTTGTTGGTGAATTGGAAGGTCACTGTTTCCTCCTAACTATGACATAAAACACTCCCTCAATTTGGGGGGGGGGGGGGTGTCTCTTTCCTGGCATAGTTTTGAGGAACCAGAGACCTTTCAATTCACTCACTAGTCCCACACCTTACATAGTCTTCCATCACATAAGGACGAGTTTACACCTAATTAGCGAACACTTTCAGCACCTACGTACACATCACTTTTTAAACCTGCAAAGAAACTAAACTATTATAACCTATAACTTATTTTCCAGTACAATGTTATAGGCCTATTAACTTAAGAGAATAATATACTCTTGGTAAATTGGAGTGCTTCCATTCCTTCAAAGTATGCCAGGAAACAGGATCAGATTAACAAATAAAATGGTGCATGGCCTGTTGCTTGGAATAATTTAAAGGAATAGTATGCTCCAGATTTCCCTACAATACATGTATTTACTATTGTATACTCCCTTAAGTGCATGACGTATATCCTACTGTATTTTTGATAGCTTTTGAAACTACGTTATATGAGTTATGTATTCTCGCTCAGGTATAAACAGTATAATTATTGAAGTGTATCCCATAAATCTGGAACCCTGTGATGGAGTCAGAAAATTGGAGATAAATGAGTCCTTCGTATATTGCCATGAAACACCCCCTATTTGGAAGGAGCTGGTTTCAAGGCATAATCAGGAGGAAATTGAAGCCTCCAATTTTCATACACGATCATAGGGTCCATAAAATGATTGATTAATAAGTTTTATAGTTAGTTTCATTTTTTCACATGGCCCTATATGCTTCTCAGACACCCTGTATAAATAATATAGCAATACTGTAATATATCTGATACTTCCTTTACTAAAATTAAGTAACAACAAGTGTGTATCATTTTGTTCGGCGCCTTCGTGTGAGATGACAAAGTTATATAATACATCAAATCACTTCAACACTAACACGTAACTTAAGTGGTGAGACTTTTGGCAGGTCATTAATCACCGAAATCAATAAGTTAAAGTAGTCATAGTAAAAACATTACCAAACCACAATTAGATAAAGTAATGTAGATGAGGAGATGCCTTACCAGATGACGTATTGCTATTGCATATTCGAGTAGAAGAAGTTATAATTCAAGTGGGTAAACTATTAGGGGCGAACTGGAGAACTTCTGACTCCCAGCAGAGGAATACGGAGTCTGTTCATGGTAGTTGGTTTGGTGGAATCAGAAAACCCTTCACTTTAAGACGCAGTAGCAAAATATTCGGACTCTTTTTGCCTCGGCTGACACACTTTTATCATCAGCCGTACTTTGTTTGTGCGAGGGAAGCTGGTTAAGAAAGATTTCTTCTCAGTTGGTGTGACTATTTCCAGTCCAGTCCATCTGTGTTACTCCCCAAATACACTTTAACATACATGACTCTGCCTGACGGCTCGTCAACACACTACACTCAGCAGGAAACAATTCATTGTAAGTAAAACTATAGATAAAGAGGTATTATAAATTTGTACACGTGTTTGAGGTGGGATTGCATCGATCGAGAAAAGCAAGGGGAAGAGGCGAGAACTTAAACTTTCTCTTTGAGTTTAACTGGAGGAAGGACGGGGGATGTGGGTAAGAATTATAGGGGTCCCATATAGATCCCGTATTGTCCAGGTAAGTGTATATTAGAACTGTAGGAGAAATATTTCTTGGTGATGTAGGGGAGTAACCTAGTTATTGTAAATTTATGGGAAAGGGAGGAGGGGCGTTGGTGGGGGCAGTACTCATTCAGGAGGAAAATGACTTTGATTATTTACTGGAGGAGGAGGTGGGGGAACGGTGGGGCGGCGTCACGCATTCTGATTTATGAGGTGAAATCGCTCAGGGGGAGACATTGGGAGCGACACCTCGAGGTCAGGGTGGACGGGTCTCCTGGCCAGGCGAGACGAGAGTTCCTCCATCAGACTACTGAAGGCGATGAGTTCCACGTTCTTACTCAGCAGGTACAGAAGGAAGAAGTCCCCCACCTGCAGCTTTTTCCCGATGGCTTCCAGGCCCGTCTTGTAGCGGAGTCTGGCTCGCTTCTGCAGGAGGCCGGAGCGGATGGCGGGCACACAGAAGACCAGGATACGGTAACATAAAGCCAAGATGCTGATACCTGCCAGGGTCACGAACCAGAACCACAGGAACACGTACACTTTCTCGTTGATGACGTTGAGGGCCAGGACACACATCAAGTCGTGAGTCTCGATGGAGCCCGAGGGACCGAACATGTTGAAGGTACATTTGGTCACCCTCGGGAAGACCACAATCATTGGGTCAGTTCGCTCCTCTTGGTTGGTCTCGGTGAAGTACAAGACATCGATGCCGTATGTGAAGAACATTCCCCCGAGAAACCTGTTCATGAACCAGATGTTGAAAATCGTGTTGGCTAAGTTGAGAAGCTCACAGAGAAAGAATTTGATGGCGTAGAAATTATGGTAGTGGATGGAGGCGTGGAGGTAATCTGCTAGAAGGTGTATCTTCTCCTGACGTGCGTCCCTCTGCATGACGGGTAGAGAAAGTCCCATCACGATAGAGTTCAGCTTTCCTCCCTCCCACGTCTTCCATAACCAGTGTGGTGTGTAGAACAACAGACCCTGCAGAGACAGTCGACATCTGTTTACTGAGTCGGGTCGTGAGTTGTGAGTCGGCAATGAGTTGTTTATGTAACCCTGGTATTCACTGTGGCCGTAACTGTGAGTCGGTGATATGTGAGATAAGGTAAAAGATGTATCAGCGAGTTAGTGAGGTAAGAAGGTAGTCATAAATGAGTAGGTGCCTAGTAACTAGACGAAAGGGTGAGTGATGTACGGATATATGAATGTGAGTGGGTTGTGGGTGCGGCACTATGAATGTGTGGAATCAATGAGTGTGCGGGAGGCAGTAAAGTTTCTTAAGGCAGTACGGTAACATGTGGGTGAATGTTGAGCACGATGCAGGCAGTGAGATGTTAATGTGAATGAAAGTGAGCCAACAATTCTACAGCTTATGAATAATTACGTGCAGATGTATTGAATATAAAAAAAGTCCATGTGCCTAGGTAGAGAGACGAAACTAAGTTACAGAAATGCATATAGGATTAAAGTGCATTTATAAACCTGTAATTACTGTTTCCTCCAATTGGTTACATGGTCTGTATGTATGTGTTATATTGGTAATGTTTCTCACGAATAACATGTATTAATCTGTGGTTTCAGACTTACGAAACACCCTGTGCATTGTAGACTGGTATGTATTATTAACATTGTATTGTGTTGCATGTAGCCAACGTTTGGACTCACCCTTATGTTGGTATCCGAAGCAGCAGGAAATGAAGAAAGATCATTCTCATTATATTTCACAAAGGAAACCGTCGCCACTGTTAAATGGACTTGGACTTAGAATAATCTCCCTGTATTCTTTATTTGAGGAAACCAGCGATAATGTTATGCTTTATTATAATACGTTTAACCTCGTGTCATTAAAACATTGAACCAGTATTAGTATGATTTAGATATTAGTATAATGGGTTATCTTTATTTCATTTATTGATGTGAACAGTGTTAAATTTAATTAAATGAAGGATAACAAATACTGGAAGATCTTGCTAGGTTTACAGTGCAGTGAGGGACAGACATTATTATTATTTTTATTATTATTATTATTATTAGTAGTAGTAGTATTGTTATTATTATTATTTGTACTTGTATTATTATTATTGTTATTGTTATTAATATTATTGTTATTATTATTATTATTATTTCCCGGTATTGTTGTTATTATTATTATTATTATTATTACCCGGTATTGTTGTTGTTATTATTATTATTATTATTATTATTAATAATATTTATTTAGCCAGGTAATATTATGGTAGACTCACCTGTAGGAAGAGAACGAATGGGACCCACTGGTAGTATGCGTGGTACACCTTTGTGTCTGAAGGAATGTATGGGCCCACACCAGGATATAACACACCTGTACCTGTATTATATCAACAACACCAACATTATCATCAGCATCAGTGTCGTTATTATCATTGGTATTATCGTTATTATTATCACAGTTATTATCATCATCATCAGTATCGTTATTATTATCGTTATCATTATCACAGTTATCATCATCACTGTTATCATTATTGTTATTACCCTCCTGGATTTTGTAATTCTGTATTGGTGAATGAGTTGGTTCCATAATAATTATTATCCTTTTATGTTTATCCTTCAAAAACTGTAAGTGACTTTTGCCACTGACGGTACCCAAAAGAAAACCTAATAATAAGTGAGGAGACACGACTTTTGCCACCGACCTTAGGCCTACCCAAAAGAAAACCATGGATCCATTTAGAACACATGTAGCAGTAAACTGACTGACTGACTGACTGACCTCTGCCGTATCCCTTGTTGATGTACTTGGGGAGGGTGAAGGTGGTGTGAATCCAGCAGTAGGTGTTCACTACCTTGTGTTGTAACATCGGGTGGTCGCCGTGCAAACAACTGTAAACACACACACACACACACACCATTATACGAGTTAGTATTTCAAGGTTGATTGATGAGGTGCATAGTATGAGGTATAAGTATGAAACGGTGAGTTATGAGGATGAAGTATGAGGTATAAGTATGAAGTAGTGAGGGTGTGAGTATGTAGTATGAAAATTAAATAAAGTAAAAGTATGAAGCATGAGTTTAATAATAATAATAATAATAATAATAATATAGGACTTCACGGTGTCCCTATAATATACTAACTTGATGGGGTCCCCGACGAGGCTGTTAGTGGTGACGAGGAGACAGAAACAGAAGAGCATGGTGGAAGTGAGTCGATAGTGAAGCTTGAAAACAGCACTGTCAATGTCAGCCCTGTGTTTCACCTTCACTAGACCCCTGATACCAGACAGTAGCTCCACCAGTACCATCCTTCCTTGTTGGGGTTGGGGTTGTTGTTGTTGTGGTCCTCTGGTGGTTGCTCCTTACACCTACGCCTGCACACACGTACATACAAATAAATGATAGGTATTAGTACTGTACATGCATGACACTTGTACTAAAAAAATGTGTCACTTGCTCATACACACGCACACGCAACCCCCCCCCTCCCTCCCTCCCCTCACACACACACACACACACACCAGGTATTTGACCATAACACACATGCACAACCACATCACAGCATCACAGAAGGACTGTTGTTATAAATAATATCCCCATTGTACAACAGAAATAAGGAGATACTGTACTGAAGGAGAAGATAACTGACTACAGACATGAGACGGACAACATCACACGGAAAATGGAATGAATCTACACGAGATAAAAAATAAATAAGAAATACTAAGGAATAACTATCGTGTGAAGCATCCTGAAATCTTTGACGATGGATATTGAAAAAATAGCTTTTTTATTGCCGGGACATTATGAGCTGTGCCCATCATTTACGGAACCATTAGATCACTCCTGCTAGATAGTTTTTATTTGATCGTGTTTACAGTACACTGGGGATCATTAATTCTGTCCTGATGTGAGACACACAACAACATGAATCTCTACCACCAACCACACATACCACCACTGGACCCTGCCACCACTCCTCCTCCTCCTCCTAAATCAACTCAAGTTATGCTGCCTCGGCTCCACCAGTGAACTACACACCTGCACAACGATGCAGACCTCGAATGAAAAATGTGAACAAGACACCTGTGTGCAGCCACATGCACCTCACTACAACATCACAGGAGAAATATAATGAGAAGATGGATGAGTGACATCGGAAGGACTAAATACGGCACCATAATGAAAATTATTTCAGATAATTAACAATGATGAATCAGCGCCTTGATTCTTTCAAAGTACCGTATGCCAAGAAACACAACCAGATAAACAAAAATAATGGTGGCTTCTTGCTTGGAATAGTTCACATAAATTAGTTGCCCCCGATTTACTAATACTGACCCTCCCCTTTAAAAGCATTCTTGGCACGATTGAAGAGGGCAAAGTGGCACAGTGTATATAAATTCTCTCCATCCACAGTAGACTGGTTTATATAAGTAAATAATTATAATTATATCCATGCGTTATTGTGTGATTCCATGAGAGTGACTGAACCTGTCATATTTCCACTGAACCGGAATATACAATACTTACATCCTTTTGTTGTTGCTATTCCCATTCCAGAACTTAGCCTCATTCGTTCCATAGTATTTTGAATTAAAACTGAATCTAGACCCCGAACTATTAACGTTAGGTCATGTTCAATCTTATATGTTTATATTTGTCTGCGCATTTTAAAATATTTTGGGTTATACGGCCATCATAACATTGGATTGAAGTGGAGCAGAAGGATTATGTATATATATATATAGTTTAATCAACACACACATGGGTTTGGTTTGTTTTGGGGCACAGTGAGTATCAGGCGTTACATCCGGCAGAGGGACATACAGTGGCACTCATCACATGTCCAGAAGGCTGAGAGTCACTGTCTTTTGTAATGGTCAGGTGGCATTGTGGCTTGTATGTGTGTGTGGCCTGTCTGGACTCACTTGACCACCTTGCACCTGTATCCTCTTCTAGACCTTCATATTCTATCTTTGTCTCTGGATATCCTTTTTAGCCTTGTATATCTTAATAATTATAGTTTGTCTACAGGAGATAGTTCTACTCTCTTGTGGTCACATTGGAGGGGCTGCATTCTACTCAATCCTCCTCAATATGCCATGAAATAGATCCCCATGTACTGTAGGAATATTGAGGTCGTCGCCTGTTTTCTGGCATAATTTGAAGGAATCAATATAGCTCTTCAGTTTACAAACACAACATTTTCTACTTACGCCAGACTTGTAGTACAAACGTAGTCAATAACAGAAGAGCCCGAATCGAAAGTTACATCTAAAGTTAGGAGGCATAATAAGTATCCAGGTTTGTTCCGAATAGCCTGGTCGAGTATTAATTTAGGAGCTCCAGTAAATATGAAACAGGATTAGCGTAATAATTGGTTCACTAGTATGTCAGATATTAATAATATTTATTTTGGCTCGTGCCTGTACAACGTTAGTCGACTTTAAGGGAGTTATACACTTGTGGTATATTGGATCCCCTGGATTCCTCCAAAGTATGCCAGGAAACAGAACCAGATTATAAAAAAATAATGGTGGTCTGTTACTTGAAAACGTTTGGGGGAATTAGTTGCTCCCGATATACCAACACTGTTCTTCTCTCTTAAGAATATACACGAGTCCGTCAACCATCATTTACCATTTCCTTCCCAAAGTCACTTCTTATGTTAAATTAAATACCAGGATGATCTGTGTGTGTGTGTGTGTGTGTGTGTGTGCTGGAACTATTTGATGGTGTGATGGTTGTTGGTGATAGGAGGCAAGAGGTACGAACAAGTCAAGTAGAGGTGCTGAGGTCAGGGCTGAGAGGGTCGGTATAGACACCATGTCAAAATACGAAGTGGGAGCTGACATCGGCAATGAGGTGGTGAAGGGAAGGAGGAGGAAAGAGGCCAATGCTGCTGATAAGGTTGATGACGAGTAGAGATGTGTATGACGTATAGGTACTACAGGAGTGTGAAGGTCTCGTTAGTTACATGACAAGACAACCGTAGTGGACTTAATTAAGGAGAGGCTATAGTTTTTTTTTTTTTTTTTTTTTTTTTTTGCAATTTTGGAGATAATGATGCCTCCAAAAATTTCCTAGCAACAGGCCACCATTCTTTTCGTTCATTTAATCTTGTTTCCTGGCTAATATTATAATTATGGAGGAATCACGGCGCTGTAATATATGTACTAAAAGTATTCTCTCCCCTTAATCTATATGGGATAAGACCTGACTGAACTGGTATTCAAATTTCGTTTATAAAGTTTGGTATGCGATTACTGTACCTCCTCCCGTTATTCACACTCGCCACATGTATTGAAGTAGTAAGCAGGAAGAGACGTAACTGTTGACGTCACAAAATATACACCCAGGAAGAGTAATTGTGAGTGGGTGGGGATTGTTGAGTGTGTGAGTGACTGGTGGTGGGTGTGGAGAGTGTGTAGAGTGTGGTGAAGTCGTGTGGAGTCTGTGTAGGCCTAAAGTGTGATGATGGTGAATGTGGAGTATATGTAGAGTGTGATGGTGGTGAGTGTGGTGACATGTGTAGTGTGTGGTGTGTGTAGAGTGTGATGGTAGTGAGAGTGTGGAGTCTATAGAGTGTAGTGACGTGTAGAGTGTGGTTAGTGGAGTCTGTGTAGAGTGTGGTGGTGAGTGAGAGTGTAGAGTGTGTTGGTAAGTGTGGTGTCTGTGTAGAGTGTGGTTAGTGGAGTCTGTGTAGAGTGTGGTGGTAGTGAGAGTGTAGAGTGTGTTGGTAAGTGTGGTGTCTGTGTAGAGTGTGGTTACTGGAGTCTGTGTAGAGTGTGGTGGTGAGTGGGTGTGATTCATTGATGGGTGGAGTGGTAATGATTGAGATGATGATTACAGGTGTTGGCAGCAGATACAAGTGAGTGATGAATGGAGTGGAAGACTGACTGGGTGTGTGTTTGATGGGTATTGAGTATGTGTAGTGAGGCGTAACAGTGTGTATATAGATATGTGCGAGATTGTGTATATAGGGAGGTGTGAGAATGTGTATATACTGTAGAGATGTGCCAGACTGTGTACTGGGATGTGAGAGTGAACATGTGTAGTGAGGTGTAGAAATGTATGGTGAGTGTAAGAATGGATAGTGAGTTGAGAGAGAGTGTAATGAAAAGTGAGTTTGTGTACAATTTGAATGAAAAAGGCGAGAGAGTGTACAGTGTAGTGTGTGAATGGTGAGGTGAAAATGTATCGTTAGATTTGGAAACTTATTATTAAGGTGTGTAGTGAATGAGGTATAAGTATTAAGTGAGGTGTATTATTGCAGTTGTGGGTAAGGTAACTCGACTCTCACTCACCCTAACCAAGCAAGACCCGAGGAACTAAACAGGAGGCCCTTCATTGACTGCTCTCCCATCCTCTCTCTCTCTCTCTCTCTCTCTCTCTCTCTCTCTCTCTCTCTCTCACCTTCTGAATGGACACTGTACCCACGTTCATTCCCTGATAGTCCCTGATAGTAACACAGTAGTCTTCTGAATAGCCAGTCACTGTATGTAGCCACCACCTCCTCCAAACTCTCACCTTCTCATCAGATTTTACTTATGTTTTTATGGGCTGACTCATGAGATAGGAGAGAGTTGGGTAGTATAGTTATGAAAATGTTATGTTTGGTAGGTACTGCGTGTTGTCCTCTGAGGTATAGATTTGTACGGCTATTACAAATCACTTTCACCACTTTATACAACATTACTGACATGTACAGTTGGTTCCAATTCCGCGTTTACCACTTAGCATTGCCAATGTTGAACCACACAGAAATTTGAATAGCGAGCCACGTGTGATCATGATGCTAACCACTATAGTCACTACCCAATGAGATGAAAAGAATAGTTGGGATAGTGAGAGTGACTTTCATATTTATTGTTGGTGCATGATTTTATTTTGATTTCATTTCAACACGTGTGCTTGGTTCACTGACCTTGGAGTGAGAATATCTGACTTACACATTAATCTCAGATGACTTTATCAGGGTAATAAGTATTCCTGCCATATTACACGAATTGAAATGGTACACAAAATATCACATCCTTATCTTTCCACGTCTTGCTTTCATTACATTTGATTGATGATGATAACGTAGGTGGTGAGAAGGGAATGTGGTGGAGTATATTGAAGGAGTGGTGGGTGGGGGGAGGGAGAAGAGACAGAGTTATCATTGGATAGTTAAGACTCTCCACAACAAATCACTCTCTTCTGGTAATCAGTAACACAGAATATAATTTGACTGATGTCGAGTAACAAAATTAGCTTTACTTAAAATATCTTGCAATACCAAGCAGGTGGTGGAATGTTAGATTTTATAACCTAGTAATATTTTAACTATAGTTAAAGATACATTACAAGGTTTGACACCCCTGGGGACTTAAGCCATTCCCTTTAAACTATTTTTCATTGTCCTTTCTTTTCTATTATATCCTCCATGTTTGCTGTTCCTTCTCGTAATTATTATTCCTCTTCTCTTTCCTAGTAACAGGCTGGGTAAGAATTATTGCATGACTCACATATATAGCAATAATTAAATCATTAGTCATTGCTGGCGTGTGAATTTTATTGCTACATAAATTGACCATAAGTCATCGAGTGAATAGATAGTTTGGACCAGGAGAGGATTAATATTATACAGTGAACTCACTCCTTGTAAGAGAAAGACCATAGGATTGAATAATTGATTGATAGATATTAGGCGCCGCAACAGCGAGGTCATATAGCGCCAGAAAGGGGTGATAGAGAGGTGTGACAGCAAACAGGAAGGAAATAGAAAGAAGAGAGGAACATATGAAGAAGGAAGGAAGAGAGTAATG
Organism: Petrolisthes manimaculis; assembly: GCA_034508575.1. Taxonomy (NCBI): domain Eukaryota; kingdom Metazoa; phylum Arthropoda; class Malacostraca; order Decapoda; family Porcellanidae; genus Petrolisthes; species Petrolisthes manimaculis. The sequence goes on from JAWZYT010001538.1 coordinate 81,656, forward strand.
ACAAAAAACCATACGACAAATATGGTCCTAAACTCTATGCTGTATTGTGGGGATCGATACCCTTGGAAACCATCATTGTATACACATAGGATTCTACACTATGAAAAAATTTAATGTATATGAGGATGCCAGTGTATAGAGGATTAATGATAATATTTTTCTTCCCACCAGGTATGTCTGAAGTATTTTGGAACCAGTACCGTATAGAACATCAATTGGTCGTCTTTGTGTTATTGTGAGTAGCTGTTTTAATGTATCTGTTTTAACTTTTTAATTCATTTATATATGTATTTATTTTTTTATTTATGCTTCAGTACGTGATGTTCTTGCCATAACGCTTAAGTATTAATTCGTATGTGCTCTATGGGTGTACAATTAAAGCATTATTTGTGAGAGCTAAAAGGAACTAAGCCTACAATCGTGTCGGCATGTTCGTGTGTGTTTGGATAGTAAAAACCAGTATAGACTGTGTGTGTGTGTGTGTGTGTGTGTAATAGGGCAGTGAGAGCCAGACAGACTCTTAATTAACTGATAAAGACATAGCTGAAACAAAGGTGTGTACAGTCACGACCACTAATAAGTATTCAGGTGTGTTTCGAATACCTAAAGAGACAGTAAATAAATGTATAATAAGATCTCCATTTCAATTACTTCGTTGGTAAATTGGATTGTTCAAAGCTTCAACCAAAACTGTATACCTATTAGTGATCGTGACTGTACATATGGGATTGGTGAAAAAATAAACACAAAGTATAGTACAGTATACCCAACCTTCCCAGAACAGTCCCCTTCCATCACCTTATAATTATTTGGATATAAAAATTTCCTGGATCCCACACCTTTCTTATAAAAGTGATAAATTTTGACTGCCCCAGTACTGTATAGAATATTTTAATGTTGTGATCGTGCGGATGATAAAATTCTACACACACACACAACACAACACAAGAAAGATACAAAACTGGATCAACAGAGGGGAAACACAATCTGAGATAGATAAATTTATGAGGGGAAAGTTGTGTTGATTGAGTGATTCCTTCAGTGGTGAATCGATGGATGGGGTTTTAACAATGAGTGACAGTGAGGGGATTTCGATAACTATAATATTATGTGTGTGTGTGTGAGAGAGAGAGAGAGAGAAAGAAATAGAGAGAGAGAGACTGATGAGAGGAGATGAAGTGGGAGTGAACCCAAACAGCTACTTCCCTCTCAACACTCTCCCTCCCACTACTCCATTCCCCCTCCCTCCCTCTCACTCTTCCCTCCACCTTTTGCTCTGACCTATAACACTTGGCATTACACACCTCAATATCCCTCATGGAAACACCTTTATCCTCCCATTATAGCCTATGTCCCTCTCCCCTTCCCTTACCTGTTCGTACCTCTCCCCTTTCCTCACCTATTCATACCTCTCCCCTTCCTTTCCTTTCTCTATATCTTTCATGGACCCACCTATCTTCTCCCACTATGTCTCTCTCCCCTTTCATCACCTGTTCTCTCCTACGTAGCTCTCTCCCCTCCCCTTCCTTTCCTTCATCTCCCCTGTCAGTAAGGTTCCTCTTCCACTCCTCTCACAGCCAAATAAATTTCTTATTAGGCTCCACCTGGCTGCCTCTCCCCTCCTCACTTCTGTTGTCACCTCCCTCCCTTCCTTTAATACAGTTGACCCCCCTTGGTTGCCATCCCATACCCCTGAGGCCCCATTTGTTGACACTCCCCTCTATTGCCCCCATCCCCCCTTTCCATCCAACCCCCACCCCTCTGTTGCCACATCCCCCACATCCATCATCTCCCCCCCTTCCTCCCTCCCGCTGTCCCCCTTCCCTCTAACAGCTCTCCCTCCCTCCCCCCTCCCCAAGTCCCCCTCCTTCTCCCCCTCCCCCTCCCCCTCCCCCTCCCCACCTTTATATGTTGCAGAGTAGCCTGACCACCAGGTGGCCCTTTTGTTACAAGTTATAAAGGTCTTCATGAAGTAAATATTTGAGCTGTGTGTGTGTGTGTTTTATGTCACTGATGTGTGTGTGTTTGTGTTTTATATATCACTAATGTGTGTTTTTTATGTCACTGATGTGTGTGTGTGTGTGTGTGTCACTTATGTGTGCTATGTATCCTGTAACACTGATATCATAAGCAAAATGAAGTGTCATACTATTACTGTTTATTTCCACTATAAGATTACATATAATAAATAGTACATGTTATCTAATAATAAAATGATCAAGTAGGCAGGTAGTACCAACCCTATGTCATTATTCAAAAGGAAAGAACAATAGGACATTATATATAGATACGAAGACAACCTTGTGGCAAGTGTCACCATTAGACACATTGTACTGTCAGAGGGAAGGACAGCCAGTCACTAGTATGGCATAAAGAAAGTACAGTACCGGTATACCATAAAGAAAACAAACTACCTATATTTATATCATTACTACATGTTAATCTCTACTGAGGGAAGTATGGCATTAAGAAAGTAATGTATACCATAAAGAAAACAAACTACTTATATTGATATAATTACTATACATGTTTTTTTCTACTGTTTTTATTACCGGGGTGGAGGGGGAAGGAAGAAGGGGACGAGGAGGCTGTAGACGTGGGGAAGGAGAGAGAGGGGGGTGAGGGTGGTACCGTAATAACCAAACCAGACGAAAGGACGTCACGATATTGAAAGGGGAGGGAAGAGTGTGGAGAGAAATTTTGGTAACGATCTGTCAGGAAAACTCGTGGAAAGGCTGAGCTTGATTGTACGAGGTTAGTCCCACTCGTTCCTATATAGGTCTTGATTTCTATATACAGGTTTGGTACACGGAATATTATGTGTAGATTATTTTATGGTCTTTTGGGATATTATATGTTTGGTACATTAGAGTGCCTTGATTCCTCCAAATTATGCCAGGAAACAGGACTTGATGAACAACAATAATGGTGGTAACCTGCTGTTCGGATTAGTTTGGAAGAATCAGTTGCTCCAGATTTACCAACACTGTAATAAGGAGAGATGATTCTTGTGCTGGTGAATTGAGAAGTCATTTATTCCTCCATATTATGCCACGAAACACATCCCCTAGTAGTACCATTGAGGGCGTCTGTTTTCTGGCAGAGTTAGAAGGAATCAGGAACCTAACTATTCACCAACAAAAGAATCTCCCATTATTAAAACCTATACTACATATATATATATTTATATATAAGTTATATACTTAAATATAACATATATAGGCCGTGATTTTTCATGCATTTATGCAGTGGATAAAATGTAAACTATAAATAGCGACAGGTGCAAATAGCGACAGGAGTGATCAACAAATATCAAGGAAATGAAAGTGAAATGACTAACCTCCTCAGCAAAAAAGAAATAATAATAATGAATAAATAAGTAAATAAATAGAAAATAAATTAATTTAATAAATAACAAAAATAAAAGACAAAAATAAATAACAAAAAATAAATATTATATAGTGTTAGGGCAGCGTATAGGTGGCCTGGTGGTAGATGGAGTAGGTATGAGGGGGGGGGGAAGGACGAGGAGGAAACAGCTGGTATGGGGGGAAGGGGGAAGGGGACGAGGAGGCTGCAGTCGTGGGGGAAGGGGACGAGGAGGCTGCAGTCGTGGGGGAAGGAGAGGGGAGTGTGTGTGTGTGTGTGTGGGTGGTGGTAATATGGAAAGCAGACGAAAGGACGTCACGATATTGAGAGGGAAGGGAAGAGTGTGGAGAGACTAATGTTGTTGTGTTAGGAGAGAGAGAGAGAGAGAGAGAGAGAGAGATAAGGGAGGAGGGGAATATATATGGTAGGGTTTCTTCATTTTAAAATAATAGATAATGAATGAACTGGAAATGACGTTCTCAGTTTCTCACAGACGCAATAGTAAAGTAGTGACGAAAGAATAAGTGTGACGGCCATCAAGACGCACTCGCTGACAACAAACATCCTGTACTGTACTGGTGTTGGGAATTCCTATCACACTCATAATCTCACTCTCACTTACTCCCTCTCTCTCTCTCTCTCTCTCTCTCTCTCTCTCTCTCTCTCCACCAACATTATTAGGCTAGTCACTCCACACTTCTCTCCCCTCTCAATATTGTGATATTATTTTTTCCTCTCTCTCTCTCTCTCTCTCTCTCTCTCTCTCTCTCTCTCTCTCTCTCTCTCTCTCTCTCTCTCTCTAAACATATATTTTTCAAGCACACACACACACACAAACACGACCTTGAAAAATGTATAGGTTAGATTAAGGTTTGATTAAATTCCTCAGGTGTTTCCATCACAAACATTTGCTCAGTTGTATGTACAGCCCCAGTGAAAAGTTTGTGCCCACCCCACCACCAACACCACCACCAACATTTCCTCACGCACGGATGACGCAAAATAAATGGTGTTGTTTATCATTGAGTATATTGTCATGGTCTCTTCCTCTGTTGCTTCACATTTTGTATCAGGATCTAGTAGGAATAAATGTATTGGTCAGACACATGCAGACATATTTTTCCCCTGGCTGTTACAACGAGGTGGAGTGTACACATGGCAGAATTTTCAAGGTTATGTCACTCTGGCTGTTATGTCACACTGAAAAAGCCAATAGAATAGAATATGATTGTAACCGTGTGTGTGTATGTGTGTGTGTGTGTGTGTGTGTATGTGTGTCTGTCAGTGTGTGTGTGTGTGTGTGTGTGTGTGTGTCTGTGTGTGTGTATGTGTGTCTGTCTGTGTGTGTGTGTGTGTGTGTGTGTGTGTGTGTGTGTATGTTTTTTTTTTAGAACCATAGAACAAATAGTAAAAAAAAACCAGTATAGACACGACTTCAGTAAACAGGAGAAAAATCGTCCAATATAATAATGATACTTGTCGATGAGTTTATGAATAAAGACACATACGTCACGTCTCCCTTCCTGCCATTCAACACCAACAACACCACCACCATCATCATCAGTAATAGCTCTCATGTCCCTATTGATTGTGGGAAACTCGTGAGGAGGAATATGTATAGGAAAGAGGTACTATTTTTGTATTGGTAGTCAGTATAGGCCAGAAGAGGAAGTAGGTAAAGTCATGGTCTAATGTACTGCAACACCTTCCAATGAGATGGCTTCGAAAAATTATCCGAAACTATAGCTGTTGGTGTGTGCAATTTTGGTTCATAAAATTAACTCAAATAGCTCGCTTTTATTTACCAGGTTGCAGTACATTAGACCATGACTTTACAGTACATAATGAGTATCTATGTATAGGTCTGTTTCGAATAACCTGATGGAGTATCCTGATGGAGTATTAAGGACCCACGTGATGTAGTCAGAAAAATGTAGGTTAGTGAGTCTTTCAAACATTGCCACGAAACACACACACCTACTGTATATTGAAGGAGTTTGTTTCGTGTCATAGTCAGGAGGAATCAGAAGCCATGGACCAGGTCTCATGCACGTTCACAGGATCCTTAATTAAAAGAGCTCCAGTAAGTATGAAACGAGATAATCATTGTAATTAGTTCACTGTCTGGTATGTCAGATGATTAAACAAGACCTGGATACTTAAGATGTGGTGTCTGTCATTCGTAGAGGATATATGTACAGGTCCTATTCTTGTGTTGGTTGTCAGTAGGAAAGATGTTGTGAGGAGGAAGAGGAAATATGTACAGGTCCTATTCTTGTGTTGGTTGTCAGTAGGAAAGATGTTGTGATGAGGAGGAGGATATATTTACAGGTCCTATTCTTGTGTTGGTTGTCAGTAGGAAAGATGTTGTGATGATGAGGAGGATATATTTACAGGTCTTGTTGTTGTGTTGGTTGTCAGTAGGAAAGATGTTGTGAGGAGGAAGAGGAAATATGTACAGGTAACCTACTATTATTGTGTTGGTTGTCAGTAGGATTGATGTTGTGAGGAAGAAAAAGAGGAGCAAATTGGTACTCATGTTGTGTTGGTTGTCAGTAGGAGGGATGTTGTGAGGAGGAAGAGGATATATGTACAGGTCCTATTGTTGTGTTGGTTGTCGTGAGGAGGAAAAGCGACGGAAACTAGTATGGTACTCTTTTTTGTGTTGATTGTCAGTATACAGGAAAGATGGAGTTAGTTGTCGGGTATTTCATTACTATTAAGTCTTTCCTATTGCATGTAATTCATTTGGTTATTATTTCTATTGATGGTACTGTATGTTCCTTCTGTTACAAGGTTCTCTATAACTGTTACGAGAGAATAGGAAAGATATCCATAAAATTGCTTAGACGAGGTGGTCGATTGCTCAGAATTGTTGCGGTTGTTGTTGTTGTTATTACAATTACAGTTTTACTATCCCCAAACTATGGATCCAAAGTTCTAACAATAATAATAAGTCCTGACAAATTGCTGATTCTACAACTCTAATTATGATAGAAGTGACTAACTGTTGGCCCAGGGAAATTATGTTATATTTAGTAATCCTAAAGTTATGGTAAACACAGATACAGAGAGAAAAATAAAGGTACGTATATTGGATTGTAAACTGCAGAGAGAGAGAGAGAGAGAGAGAGAGAGAGAGAGAGAGAGAGAGAGAGAGAGAGAGAGAGAGAGATTTGATTCAATTTAGAGAGAGAGAGAGAGAGAGAGAGAGAGAGAGAGAGAGAGAGAGAGAGAGAGTGAAAGTAGAAATGCTGAGAGTTGTGTGGGAGGGGAGATGGGAGGTGAGATGCATAACTTATCAGCAACACAACAGCAACGGTGACGGAGAGGATGAGATAAGGAACTGACGAAGGAGGAAGAGGAAGATGAGGATGAGATAAGGAATTGACGAGGGAAGAAGAGGAGGAGGAGGAGGGAGGGGAAGAGGAGAAGAATATGTGTAATAAAGGAAGGATTAGGAGTGAGAGGAGAGGAGAATGAGGAACAGAAGAAGAATAAGTGGAAGTGGAGGAGGAGGTGAAGGAAGAGGAAGAGAAAAATATGTGTAAGTAAGTAAGGAGTAGGAATGAGAAAGAGTAGGCCAGGAGTATAGGGAGAGAGGAGGAGAGAGAATGAAGAGTAAGAGGAGGAGTAAGTAAGTGTCGGTGTAGCATCCGTAATTAACAAGGACAAATGTAAGACAGGAGATGGAGGTGTGGAGGGAAGATGTGGAGGAAGGATGCTGGAGGGGAGGAAATAGTGGAGATATGGAGGAATAATACAGGTGGGGAGGAAACATTGGAGATGTGGAGGAAATGATAGTGTGGAGGGAATAAAGGTGATAGAGATCTAGGTATGGATGGAAGAATGAAGTTGTAGAGAGATAGAAAAAAAAGTCTGGGAGAAATAATGAAGGTTTTGAAGGAGATATGAATATGATGAGGGAAAGATGAATCGAAAGTGATAAAATGTGTTTATGTAGGGTTGAGGGATAGATGATAGAAGTCTGGAGAGAAGAAGAAAGGTATAGAGTAGAGGGAGAGATGAAGGTGCATACATGGGGAAGAAAATAATGTAGAAGGAAAGATAAAAGTGTGGATGGAAAGATGAAGGTAGTAATGGAAGAGGAATGGTGAAAGACAGGGAAGGAAGAAGAGATAGGTGAAGACGTGATAAAGGAACATGTGGAGGAATAGAGGGAGGGATAAAATGACAGAATGATGGAGGAGAGAAGGATGAAATGGCAGAAACATGGATGGGTGAAGGATGGAAGAGAGAAGGATGGGTGAAGGATGGAAGAGAGAAGAATGAGTGAAGGATGGAAGAGAGATGGATGAGAGAAGGATGAGTGAAGGCTGGATGAATGAAGGCTGGATGAGTGAAGGCTGCATGGTTGGATGATAACCTGAAGTGAGGATAATGTTACACAACAAGCTCCTTCCTCATCACCACAACGCCTCCTCCACACCACCCCTATACGATGCTCATCTGGTGGTGATGGTGGTGTTTGGTTGTTGGTGGTGGTGATGGTGGTGATGATGATGGTAGTGGTGGTGGTGATAGTGGTACTAGTAATAATAATAATAATAATAATAATAATAATAATAATAATAATAATAATAATAAATACAATTATAAATTTTATAATTATTATCATTATTAATATTATTTTAAAAATCGGAAAATTACTCGTACTTTTTTGTGATTAAAGGTAACAAACACGATAACAAACACATTGGTGCACATGAAGATATAACTTTGTGGTGATAATTATTGTACTGCCACAATAGTAATGATTATAACCTGTATATATAATGAATACAAGGATTATTGTCATTAATGGGAAATTCTCTTGTTGTTGGTGAATTGGAAGGTCTGTACTGATTCCTCCAAACTATATGCCAGAAAACAGACGTCTGCCCTCAATAACACTATATAATAATGGATCTGTTTCATGACATACTGTTGTAGTTTGGAGGAATCATCAGAAACTTTCCAATTCACCAACAACAGAATTTTCCCTTAATTAAGTCGGAAACGCTCATAGTTTGGTGAAGGACTCTTTCTCAGACCATGTTAGGCGTGAAAGAGTTTTTTTTTTTTTTTTTGGCTGAAATTCCCATTAAATTTCTCACCACGAAATGTTTGCTCAACATATTTTTTTTTTCCTTCTTTGTTTGTATATCAAGAACGAACCCCTGACAAAGCGACAAGTGTTGGTAATAATTGTGTGTGTGTGTTTGTGTGTATGGTGGGAAATCCTGGCCAAAGTAGGAAAGGAAAGGAGATAAAAGCAAGAAAGTGGATGAAGTCAGAGAGAGAGAAAAAATGAGAAAGAGAGAGGAGGGAAGTGAGATAGGAAAAAGTAAAGATGTAAGAGAGAGAGAAAGAGAGGGGGGAAGAGAATGAGAGAGTTAGTATTAAACTGTGTGTGTGTGTGAGAGAGAGAGAGAGAGAGAGAGAGAGAGAGAGAGAGAGAGAAGGAGGGAGGGAGGGAGAGAAAACAATCAGTAGAGAAACTGGATAGGATTCTAGACAGTGATCAAAACAGGTATAGTGTGACCTGTTGTACCCGATAACAACAGGTCTTCCTCCCTCTCTCTCTCTCTCTCTCTCTCTCTCTCTCTCTCTCTCTCTCTCTCTCTCTCTCTCTCTCTCTCCAGATTGATTTCTCGTACTGTATTCCATTTTTTCTTTCCATCTTGTCTCCTTTATCTTCTATCAACCCCAACTCCCTTCTCGCCTTACCCTCCCTATAGTCAGTATTATTTTCCGTGTGTGTGTATGTGAGAGAGAGAGAGAGAGTTAAAGTTAATGTGAGAGAGAGAGAGAAAGAGGAATGAGTTAGTGTTAATCTGTGTGTGTGTGAGTGTGTTAATCTGTGTATGTGTGAGAGAGAGAGAGTGTGTGTTTATGTGTGTATGTGTGTGTGTGTGTGTGTACTCCATTCTTACCTTGCGTCACTCCTCTTGTTTGTGGTTGTATATTATTTTTCCTCTCTCCCTTCTCGGCTTTCATTGACGTGGGTTGCATCTACAGTCTCTCTCTCTCTCTCTCTCTCTCTCTCTCTCTATCTCTCTCTCTCTCTCTCTCTCTCTCCGGGTTGGGTTTCGAAAGGCACTGATATTTTTCCTGGATTGTTCGTCCCTTGTTTGTGTGTGTGTGTGAGAGAGAGAGAGAGAGAGTGAGAGAGACTGTTTGTGTGTGTGTGAGAGAGAGAGAGAGAGAGAGAGAGTGAGAGAGAGACTGTGTGTGTGTGTGTGTGTGAGTGTGTGTGTGTTACTTTTGGATGCCGCTATATATTAATAATAGTACTGCAACACCTTTGATTAAAACCACTTCGATTTAATGATGCGAAAAGTTATATCTGTTGGTCCAGTCTGTAAAATGGATTCATAAGATTCACCCACATGGCTTAATTACTTTCATTCACACAATTTGTATACAGAACTTTAAATCGTGACTGTACATTCACGTAACTTACTTTCATTCACATTGTATACAAGACTTTAAATCGTGACTGTACATTGTTCCCAGCTGGCCACTATACAGGCATTGTTTGTAATCACGAGACAGACATCATTCACCTCTTCAAAACTTTTCATGTTTTTCATATAATAAACTTTCTCTTCCTCCACTTTAGCTTCTTCTTGGGCGGCATATGACCCAAGCTATTGATAAAGTATAATTATTATATGTTCAGCTTTAGTGTGTGTGTTCGACTCCCTACTCTGTCATTGGTGGTTCCTCGGAATAATATTTGGGTGCAAATAAAAATAAATGGTTTGATTCGTGAGTGACATGCATGCCTATGATACGAGTTAATTAAAAGAGAGAGAGAGAGAGAGAGAGAGAGAGAGAGAGAGAGAACTTTTGATACATTGGTGCGACTTGATTCCTCCATAGTATATACGATAGCTTATGCCAGAAAACAAAACCTAATTAATTAACTTAAATAATGGTGATCTGTTGCTTGCAATAGATTGGAGGAATCATTAGTTACATAGTTACCAACACCCGTACTTAACACTTAATAAACTTTCACTCGATAAGAACAAGAGTCACATTCTTAATTAAGAGTTGAACCAGTTTAGTGACAGCCATGGACACGTCAGACCACCACGCCATGCAGGGACCAGTTATAATAAAGGAGAAAAACACACATACATAAAGTGTTATTCTGTACAGCTGACACCTTTATTCGGGTACGAGTACGGTGCTATAAAAACGTCTCTTAAGTACACACACACATACATTCATACACACACACACACACACACACACACACACATATATATATATATATACACACACACATATATATATATATATATATATATATATATATATACATACACACACACATATATAGATAAACACACACACACACACACGTTATCAGAGTATCCTCCCTCACCAGGACATTTACTAGATTACCACATCACTACGTCACACCCTTATTGACTCTCTTGATGTTATCTTGCCTTGGTGACCTTCGTGGTACATGATGGTGTAATCCTATAATGTGGCAGCTCTATACTTTAACTTCAGAATAAGCTTTAGTGAGGTAGTTACATTTAATTTAATGAATTGCTGTGTCAGTGTGTTTGTTCTTAGTTTAATCCTGTAATGTGGCCGCTGTACTTTAACCTCTTATACATAGGATTTAGTGAGGTAGTTACAGTTATTTTAATGAACTGCTGTGTCAATGTGTTTGTTCTTATAGCCTAAATTTATATTGTATTTCCTAATGCATTTGCCAGTATATAAGTATATTAGCTACAGAGTAGGAGTGGATATATATGTTGAAGTTACTATTGTACGGAGATGCTAAGATGTGAAGATGAGCCAGGCTTTGTCCTTAATTATTTCATACAACATTACCACCAAAAATGAGACGCAGTGTAAACTTGTCTAGTGTTGATACAGAAGGCAAGGCATAAATTCCAGACAGTCACGCCTCGACACCAAGGCGCCATCGACAATGATATGGACATATAGTTGATTGGCAGAGGGAAGGTTGTGCTTAAATTTGGAGGTCACAAGATTCGTCATAGTGATGCTGTAAGAATATCAGGATGAGATAGTAGTAACATGAAGTATATAAGGAAGAAATTATGCAGGTCTTTATTATAAGTGAAATAAACAGGCTACATAGATAATAAAAAACCGTAATGAGCAAGAGCGATTATGAGTTTTATGATTAATTAAAAGTTTCATCGACTACTTAAGTATCATAAGATGTTTATTTATTTAAGGGATTCTGTGATATAGTAAGAAAATTGCCACGAAACACCAACTACAGGAAGGAGCTTGTTTCGTGGTATAGTCAGGAGGAATCAGAAGTCAGCAAGTCTCATTCACGAACACAGAGTCCTTAACTTAATGTTCGATTCTTTGTTGATTGACTATGGATGGTGCCAGTACAGTCAACACATGTCACGGAGCCAAATTTGTATATACGATGTCTAAGATTTCCTAAATATTTACCCACATTTCCCAGAAGCCATGACACAGACTGATAAGGACCATGACGTAAGTGGTCCATGTCAGGTCTCGGTGAACAATTATCGATATCAAGATTTGGGGAGTTTAGTTGTGATAATAATGTTAGGTATATTTCCTCTGTGATTGACGTTGTTGTCATGTGTGTTCAACTACGGTACCTCGCCTTGATAAATTATTCTTTGTATCATTTGTTTAGTTATGGTGTCTATAATATAACCTCTCATCCTCTGAATTTTGTATCAACATGACTGATGATTAATTTTGTTCTCCAGTTCTGTATTGCTCTGTTTCCGTATTGAAAAAATATTAAGAATTAAACTTCCATTTGGACATTGAATTTTCTTGAAGGAATATTTACACATACAATGTGACTGTGGTGGCAAGAGTGGCCCGTATGCAAGAACATTGATGGTGTGGACGATGGCGTGGTACGATACATAGCCATTGTACTGGTACCACGCCATCATGGTCAACACAACAACGCATAATACAATACTTCCATATCGCCCAGTAAGTAGGCAAATATTGAGGCTGTGATGCAAAAAAGAGAGAGAATCAGAATTTTTTTTTCACTTTACAATGGTTATATATGGAATACATATATATGTATTCCACTATACACTATGATATATATTCCTGTCCTAATCCTGACCTTCCCTGACCTTCCCTGACCTACTCTACCCTCTTCCCCTCCCCAAGCGTGGGTAGCCTAACCTTCAACTCCCAGCTCTGTCCGTAGTATGTGTGTGTGTGTGTGTGTGTGTCCTATACCTGAAGCTGTCAACATGTAAAGGAAATTAATGTAATACACTTCAAGGACACCCAGGCTCAATTTGATAGATAGGAAGAGGTTATTATGATCATATTATGCTTCATTATTGAGTCCTTTGTGTGTGTGTGTGTGTGTACAGTCGGCCTCAGCCCTCAGGACATCAAGGGGTCATAACAACTAGAAAATTTAGTACATTAATTTCTTATTACCAAAATTTTCTAGTAATATCATTTGGCAATTACTTGAATCAGCCAGCAGAACAATGCTTACAGTCAGTATGTATAGGCTACATAATAGAAACCTCTTCGAATCAATGCCCTGTGTACGATATTCTGAGACCGACTGTACATTGTTATTAGATATAATTATACAGTGTGTCCGTCATTACCTGCATGCAGACTAATGGGAGAGTAATGCTTTCCTTATCGCTGTGTTGCAGAGAGTACCAAGCCATTATGCCGTGCAACTGCCTACACTTCCACCCACCTCACCCAGACTTGTTAATCAAAGGATATATATAGTTTGTTAGATAGTTATGTAGTTAGGTAGGTAGGTAGTTTGTTGACTAGTTGGAGGGGAACGTTACAATGTTGTTAGTTGAATAGTTAGAGAAGACTTAGTACAGTGTGGTTAGTTGACTAGTTAGAGAGGTATAGTGTGGTTAGTTGAATAGTTAGTTGATAGAATTAGGTTTGTGGCTATCAACTACACAAACTTCAATACGACATCAAACCCCAGAGAGCCTAGTGTTAAGAAGAGGATGATTTGCGACAATAACATCCATGTGTGTGTCTGTGTGTAGTCACTAGCAACTTGTGTGCCTCCAGTCTATCTTTAAACATAGATAGTAAAGAGACATGTATATAAAATTTACACACACACAGTAAACACACGTTGCTGAAGGACACGAGGCAAGATGAAATTTATGTTGTAAGAGATTGAATTTTGCCTCGTTTGTAATTCCTATCAGTTGCCACAGTGACAACATCCAACAACAACAACACCATTATTACACAGAGTTGCCTCATGAAGTACAGTCGGCCTCAGGAATTGGTACACAGAGTAATGGTTAAAAGGGGGTATTTATTCTACACATGCTGTAGGAATTGTTCTGCTGACTGATTTAAATATTAGCCAAGTATCATTACTAGAAAGGTTTGGTGTTAGGCAATTAATGTACTAAATTTTGAAGTTGTTGTGAACCCTTGATGTCACAGAGGTGTATACGAATTCCTGAGATCGACTAGGCCTATACCAAGTTGATTAATTAGGGAGTTGGTATACTTCTGGTACAGTAGGCCTACACACATTAGAGCGTCTTGATTCTTCCTAAGTATGCCAGGAAACGAGACCAAACTGACTAAACTGACTGTTGCTTGGAATTGTGTTTAGGAATCATTTGCTCCAACTTTCCCAACACTTTATACTTCGCCCATAACTATTGTATTGTCCAGTCGAGTCGCAACCAAACACTCTCACTCACCCCAAGACTCACCCCAAGACTCACCCCACATCACACAGTGTGACTCAACTGTATGTATTTACCCTTGATTGCTTACTTAACTCCTATGGCCTTCTGTATCCCATTATGTATCCAGGGTCATTGTACTATATGTTTCCTTTTACACACACACACACACTTCTGTATCCCTGGTCCTTGTAATATATTTTTCCTTTCACACACACACAC
>JAWZYT010001539.1:0-174705 GCA_034508575.1 Petrolisthes manimaculis
CTCTCTACTTTTTCTGGCGCTATAGGACCTCGATGTTGCGGCGCCTAATATCCATCAATCTATCAATCTCTCTCTCTCTCTCTCTCTCTCTCTCTCTCTCTCTCTCTCTCTCTCTCTCTCTCTGTATGTGTGTGTTTAGAATACGCTTTAACTCATTAGGGCTCTGCATTACTTTATAAGACTGCTGCAGGTGTAGGTGTCGTAATTCCTTCATTTCAATAGGGGCTAATAAAGGTACATCCATGGGTGGGTACATGAGTGGTGTCCCCTATATAGCTTCATGGCCCTCAGTCACCTCAGAGTTTTTACACATGCAGGAACTCATTGCTTGCCCCCTCCTATATTTTAAAATTAGTAATGTAAAAATTTATGATTAGTGAAACTTGTGAGATTTTTATATATAGAGTGATATAATTATTATGACCTTACTAAGTCGATATGTACCCGAAATATCCAACCAATCAATCTCTCTCTCTCTCTCTCTCTCTCTCTCTCTCTCTCTCTCTCTCTCTCTCTCTCTCTCTCTCTCTCTCTTACAGATTAGCCCAATTTTTTAGTCCAAATTTGGTGTGAACACGTTTCTATTTTTCGATTAACTCCCCGAAGGAAATAATTCGCGAATATATGCCAGATTTTGGCTTGTAATTTCCGCCAATTTTTTTTTATTTCGGCTAATTTTTTTTCGCGCCAAAAATCCTAATTACGCTCGTGACCTCTCTAAATATGTGTGTCTATTTCCTCTCCTTCTATTTCCTTCATGTTTATGTTCCTCCTCTTTGCCTTCTATTTCCTTCGTGATTACTGTCCCTCTTTTCCTTCTATTTCCTTCGTGTTTTCTGTCCCTCTTTTCCTTCCATTTCCTTCATGTTTTCTCTCCCTGATTTCCTTCTATTTCCTTCGTTCATGTTTTCTGTCCCTGATTTCCTTCTATTTCCTTCGTTCATGTTTACTGTCCCTCTTTTTCTTCTATTTCCTTCCTTCATGTTTTATCTCCCTCCTTTCCTTTTATTTCCTTAGTTCATGTTTTCTGTCCCTCTTTTCCTTCTATTTCCTTCCTGATTTCTGTCCCTCATTTCCTTCTATTTCCTTCATGTTTTCTGTCCCTCCTTTCCTTCTATTTCCTTCGTGTTTTCTATCCCTCCTTACCTTCTATTTCCTTCGTTCTTGTTTTCTGTCCCTCTTTACCTTCTATTTCCTACGTGTGTGTTTACTGTCCCATCTCTCTATCACTCTCTCCCTTCGTTCTACAGGGTCTTAAAGGCATAGAGCGGTCTTGTGTCTCCTTCAAATTGAATGGGGAGGTAAAACTGGAGCGACGTATTCCTTCAAAATATCCAAAGCAACAGGAGACCACTATTTCTGCTGTTAATCTGGCCCACCCTGTTGTTTCCTGCATATTTTGGAGGAATCAAAGAACTCTTAAAAAATGTACAGCCACAAATTAATATCCACAGACACTTTCCTTCCATCGTCGTAGTAAATATCTTGGTAATAAAGAACAACAACACGTGTATGATTTTGCAGCACCTAGTAATAATAATAATAATAATAATGATAATATTAATAATAATAATAATAATAATAATAATAATAATAATAATAATAATAATAATAATAATAATAATAATAATAATAATAATATCCACCGACACTTTCCTTCCATCGTAGTAGTAAATATCTTGGTCTAGCAAGTAGCATACGTAAATAGCATTAGTAAGTAGCATAAGTAAGTAGCATAAGTTAGTAGCATAAGTAAGTAGAATAAGTAAGTAGAATAAGTAAGTAGCATAAGTAAGTAGCATAAGTAAGTAGCATAAGTAAGTAGCATAAGTAAGTACCAAGTTAGTAGCATAAGTAAGTAGAATAAGTAAGTAGTATAAATCTAATTAAACTAGATAACATTTCATAAAGGGGAGAAGGTCCCATTAGGTCGTAACATTTATTATTATTATTATTATTATTATTATTATTATTATTACAAAATCCTTTCCATTATTTTTAGATATATCGATAGAAATATAACTTTATATTCAAGATTGTTGTTATTGGTGGATGTGGTGTGGACAACAACAACAACAATAACAACAACAACATCTACTACAACAACAACACTGCTATGGGCAAGGCTATTACTACTACTACTACTATTACTAATACTACTGTACTATTCCCAAAGACCATTGAGAGATCCTTCTTACACTCACTACTACTACTACTATTACTACTACTACTACTACTACTACTACTACTACTACTATTACTACTACTACTACTACTACGACATTTAAAACTTAATATAGAAATTGTGATAGACCCGACTTTCTTCCATGTATGTGTGTGTGTGTGTGTGTATGTTTGCTCTCCCTACCCATAATGTAAACCTTTCTGTTCTTCCTCACCACACTCACTCCCTCTAATCTTTCTCTCTCTCTCTATCTCTCACTCTCTCTCTCTTTGTGCGTGTGTTCCCTCCCTCCATCCCCATCCACTCTGTTCTCTCTCACAGTTTCCTTCCACTCCCATCCCCCCTCTCTCTCTCTCATATATATTACATAATAATAATAATAATGAATAAATAATACTCTCTACGGTGGGAATTTCTCCTCTGTCAGCCTATGGATACAATACATTATACTCGTCAAACTACGAAAATGAATGTGTGTGTCTGTGTACCTTCCCTTACAGCTAATGATAGAATGAAGGAACCTATATAATTATTATGTTCCTTCTCATTTGGTATATTCATATATTTGTATCAACAAATAAAAGTATCTGTCAGTTCAGGTTGTCCACTCATACATTCATTGAGACATACACTTCCCTGTATACATTCCCACCTTTTCTTTGTTATCAATCATATAAGGCTCTACTTATACAAGAGTCAAACTATGTTACACATATCTTCATGCGATATTTCAATAAAAAATACTGGTATACCGCATACCTTATAATTATATATATATATATATATATATATATATATATATATATATATATATATATATATATATATATATATATATATATAAATATATATATATATATATCATATTGTGCGTGTGTGTGTGTGTGTGTGATACAGTTTATTCTCTCTCTTTCTCTCCCTGGAGGGATTAATCCTCTTAATGTCACTTTTGTTCTACTGTGACCAAGACTAGAGACAGGAAATGGAAGCTTTTTTTGGCCAGTTTATGTGGAATTGACTATACTACTATTATTGTTATTATTAAACACATACAAAGGTTCGAAAAAAATGGACGTAAACTATGTGTGTGTTGTTATTATTATTATTATTATTATTATTATTATTATGTTGCTTCTGTTTTTTGCCTTAGTTGTTTTTGTCCCTCCTTTCCTTCCCTTTCCTTCGTTCGTGTTTGCTGTCTCTCCTTACCTACTATTCTATTTCTTCATTTTCTTCTAACTTCATGACCTCTGAAAAAAAAAAAAAACTGAGTAACTTCATGGCCTCTGAAAAAAATAAATAAAATACTTCAAATAAAGAAGTTGAAATAAAGGTTTCATTTTATTGGTCTTTATACATACTCAACTGAAGATGGATAAAATGAAAATATAAATAACATCTTGTATGACTTTATTATTGGGAATTTTATCAATTTTGTCATTTTATTATTCTTTTATAAACGTTGATATTCAGTGTATATTAATCACAGTATAAAGGCATGTAATTATTCCTCGAGAGAGAGAGAGAGAGAGAGAGAGAGAGAGAGAGAGAGAGAGAGAGAGAGAGAGAGAGAGAGAGAGAGAGAGAGAGAGAGAGAGAGAGAGAGAGAGAGAGAGAGAGAGAGAGAGAGAGAGAGAGAGAGAGAGAGAGAGAGAGAGAGAGAGAGAGAGAGAGAGAGAGAGAGAGACAGAGAGAGAGAGAGAGACAGAGAGAGAGAGACAGAGAGAGAGAGAGAGAGAGAGAGAGACAGAGAGAGAGAGAGAGAGAGAGAGAGAGAGAGAGAGAGAGAGAGAGAGAGAGAGAGAGAGAGAGAGAGAGAGAGAGAGAGATAGAAAGATTTACTATTAAAAATTGACCCGCCCTATACACTAGATTTCATTTTAAGATAATTCAGAATTTTTAGAATAATTTCTTTCGTTGCTAGATAATATTTCTTTAACTTCAGGGGAAATTATTTTGTGTTGTATAAATCTGGAGCAACTGAATCCTCCAAACTCTTCCAAGCAACAGAACACCATTATATATGCCTGTTCTTCTGGTCCTGTTTCATGGCATAGTTTGGAGGAATCAAGGCACTCCAATGTAATATACAGTTGCCAAAAAAAATATTGCGACACATCTTGATAGAACTTTAACCCTAGTAATATCCACAACTCTTGTATGGACTATAAGCATGTATATAATTATAACAGAAGGAAAAATACATATTCTTCTGTAATACCTTCTTATAATCCCTACAAACAACTATGAACATTAATATATTTAATGTTGTATTAAGAGTTGTCGTAGTACCTTTTTTGGCAACTGTACCCAAAACGAATTACTGTACCAGCTTTCGTCTTTCCATCCACCTCATTCCATTTTCCAAAGTAGTCTCAGCCAGCAAAACAAGTAACCCAACTCCGTGACACCCGGCCAAAACCACAAGCAAACCCTGTAACAAAAGTAACGAGTAATATTTCTAACATAAGTAACAAAAGTAATTAGTAACAGATCTCAATAACACAAGTAATTAGTAACAGTTCTAACGCAAGTAACACAAATAACGAGTAACAGTTCTCTTGATGGGGGTTTTGGGGGGGTGGGGGGTTTAGGGGGGTGCGTCAGTAGGGGGACAATCATGAAGGGAGGAGGGTTAGGTTGGTGTGGGGAATAAGGGGACAGACAGGCTTTCTTCTACCCACTCCCAAGCCTGGACAAACAGAAAGATAGATAAGGAAGGATTGATTGGCAGCTGAAGAGAGGAAAAAATGGACTGACAGGGTTGGACACGTGGAGAGAATGGATGATGAATAGTTTACAGAGGGAAGGAGGGACAAAAGGAATAAGGTATAGTTTACATAGGGACAAAAGGAATAAGGAATAGTATACAGAGGGAAGGAGGGACAAAAGGATTAAGGAATTGTTTACATAGGGTAGGAGTGAATGACTAAAGAGACTGAAATAGATTACATGATTAAGTGTAAACAGTTCAGTTATATATATGCCTCTTATAATGTTTATAACTATTACTTTGTACTATACTACATATATACACAAGTAATTACATAATGTGATAATGAAATACTATATATACGGTCATCACAGAAATGTTGGTGTACACACGATCAATCAATTAACGAACGAACAAGAGGGATTTAATGATTCTGTAAATTGTGGAAAAGTTGACGATGTTTATACCCAGTGTAGGTTTATTGATGTGCATGTCTGTGTGTGTGTGTGTCCCTCTAAAAGTATAAAATGAATAGATTCTTTATAAATTATTTGGCCCTAAAAAGTATAAAATAAATAGATTCTTTATATTATTTAACTGCGTACTTGCAAGCATGTAACCAAAATACATTTAGCATTATGTTTTCAAGGTAATTCAAAGGAAAAATAAATTACACTGTAAATGGCATTGTTTATAAGACATGGCTTTATAATATACCATAATAATTCACATACCATCCATGCAAGCAACGTAACAAAAAGGATAAAGTGCAATGTAGCGAATCATAAAGTCACAATAAATCAGTAATTTTTCAGTATCCATCGTCTGTGGTGTTAAGAGGGAGTGGGGGTAGGGGACAGGCTTGGGGGGAACTGGGGGGTGCAGAAATAAGGGGACAGGCTTGGGGGGAGCGGGAATAAGGGGACAAGGCTTGGGGGTGGGTAGAAATCCTGTCCCCCTATTCCCGCACCCCCCTAACGCTCCAAAACTCCCCCAAGCCTGTCCCCCTACTCCTGCACCCCCCTAACCCCCTCAAAGTCTGTCCCCCTATTCCCACACACCCTTAATTAAATGGTTTCACACGAGAATAATATTACTGTACGGATTGTTGGTTTGTGTTTTGATGGTGTGTCATATAACAGTCAGTGTGCCAAAGACAAAGTTTGATCCGTACCCAAAGGTTAGTGACTGCCAATGTTGTGCTGACGGTGATCTTGGTTGGAGACTGAGCACAATACGTGGAGTTGGGAACCATATATTGTAGCCAAGTGGCGTATAAACCAGCCTCAGTTAGCGACATTACTCTGATAATACATATAAGATTAAAACCATTGAACTATAGTAAAAAAAATTGAAGCCATAGAAATAATAAAATTCACAACTTGTGGAGGAAGCCATCTCCTCCAAAATATAGAGGGTGTTCCCTTCCACACTACAAGCCTCCTCCCCGAGCACCTGGGAGAGACTCTTAAGAACCGTCCCCCACCCGGTACTCGAAGAGGTACTTACGACAAGGGTACTCATTCCTCCTTAAGGCTGGGACACTCCACAAGAAGATGTCGTACTGTCAAAGGGACTAGATAATCATCACAGTAGGGAGCTGGAGTCTTCTCCATTAAATATTCATGAGTCAAACGTGAGTGGCCAATGCGGAGACGGACAAGAGCTGTTTCCCACCGGCGGGACAGACTGCTGTACCTCCATAAACCCAGGAACATCAGGAAGAGTATTATATGTCTCGAAAACCTAGTGGCTGTATACTGCATGGAGGGGGAGGGAAAACCTAGTGGCTGGTGGCTGTGTGCTGCATGGGGGAGGGAAACCCTAATACCATGGCTGTGTGATGCATGGGGCGAGAGAAAACCATTGCAGTGTCAGAGGGTTACTGTAATCTGTAGGTTCCTGGGCTGCTGTGTCCGCCAATCATATAAGACCCCGAACCTGTGAGTAGCTCCCAACGAATGAATCTGTCCTTTCAGTGGGTGTAAAATGTTGAAGTAGTGACAATGCCGAAGGTGGTCTGGATAGGGAGAGGCCACTAAAGGTACGTGTCCACTTGAGAGCTGAGAGTGAAATAAATGTCGAGAGAACTCACAAAGAGCGTGTCCACCTGAGAGAACTATATCACTCTCGAGAGTCGCTGAGATAAAATGTCCGCGAGAACTCTCAGAAGCGTGGCCACTGAACACACAGACAGAGCAAGTCGCCGAGAGTAAAGAGTCTCAAGTGAATTCAGTGTGTGTGTGTGTGTGTGTGTGTGTGACATAATATATATATTTTATGGAATATGAAATTAAACCAAACCAAACTTTTGACGTCAACTTTTACTAAACATTAAAGTATATTTTGTGATAATCTATTTACAATATTATTATATTTTTGACAACCACTGAAATATCCATAATAATCAATATTTTGAAATTATAATCATATTTACATTAATATTTTTTTGGAAAACTTGTTTTTGAAGACAGCTGTATATGCTTATTATTATTATTATTATTAAATATTATACTTATTATTATTATGTTTTATTTTTGTTGTTGTATCTTGTATTTACACTATTTAACTTCCGCCCTTTCACTCTCAGCTATATCAACACACTTAAGGTACGGGTCCACTTGAGAGCTGAGAGTGAAATAAATGTCGAGAGAACTCACAAAGAGCGTGTCCACCTGAGAGAACTATATCACTCTCGAGAGTCGCTGAGATAAAATGTCCGCGAGAACTCTCAGAAGCGTGTCCACTGAAAACACAGACAGAGCAAGTCGCCGAGAGTAAAGAGTCTCAAGTGAATTCAGTGTGTGTGTGTGTGTGTGTGTGTGACATAATATATATATTTTATGGAATATGAAATTAAACCAAACCAAACTTTTGACGTCAACTTTTACTAAACATTAAAGTATATTTGTGATAATCTATTTACAATATTATTATATTTTTGACAACCACTGAAATATCCATAATAATCAATATTTTGAAATTATAATCATATTTACATTAATATTTTTTTGGAAAACTTGTTTTTGAAGACAGCTGTATATGCTTATTATTATTATTATTATTATTAAATATTATACTTATTATTATTATGTTTTATTTTTGTTGTTGTATCTTGTATTTACACTATTTAACTTCCGCCCTTTCACTCTCAGCTATATCAACACACTGAAAGTGGCTGAGAGTACTCTCAGGATAGTGGGTGAGCTGTGTCCACTAGTGTCACGAATCACTCTCCGACATAAATCGCAGAACTCTCCGAGAGTAATCTCCAGTCTGTGTCCATTTACTTTTTACCAACTCTCGACATTTATTTCACTCTCAGCTCTCAAGTGGACACGTACCTTGAAAGTGGCTGAGAGTAATCTCAGGATAGTGGGTGAGCTGTGTCCACTATTGTCATGAATCGCTCTCCGACATAAATCACAGAACTCTCCGAGAGTACTCTCCAGTCTGTGTCCACTACCTTTTTACCAACTCTCGACATTTATTTCACTCTCAGCTCTCAAGTGGACACGTACCTTAACACAGCCACTGGCATAGGTCAATGGGTAGTGGTTTCATTTTCCTGGCCTGATAAGGGAATGGTGTTGGTGTGTGCATGGTGCCCCTGCTGATATTGTTAAGTCCCAACAATATTGACAAACAAAAGAAAGCTTGATGGATAGAAATCACCCACAAGGATAAGAAATTTCAATGTGGGTAGTATGTGTGAAAGATTGGACGAGGTGGTTAAGTACATGTATGGATATATGAAAAGTAGATATGTGCAGGAGACTCTATGGAGGAAAGGAGAGATCACCTAGAATGATTGGTGGCAGGATGGACAGATAATGTGAGGATATTGGCCCTCCCTAACGCCTCGGTTATCGCTACCCATACACTCTATTTTTTTTTTTTTCCCTAGATGAAGTTCAAGTAGAAGTCCGATGTTTTTCTTTTCCAAAATCAGTTTTTAAATTGTCTTTTATAATTATTTTGCTGAATCTACTAATGCGAAAACTGTCTATATATCTTCAATTTTACTATTACTTTGGAATAATACTTTATACATAAATGATGACAAATGCTTTCTTACTACTAGCCAGAGTTACTATAACATTACCTCTTGCTTATGGCAGGCACGAGGGGACTGTCCTTCTGACCAATCATGGACAAGGCCAGTGGCAGAAATTTCTCTCGAGAAGTGTAGAAGTCACATCGACCTGAAAGTATGTACAAAATAAACATAATTATATAAATATTGTAACAAAAACTGACATGGTGTGTGATAGTGAAGTGGATAAGGTGGTATATAATTATTTTTTTGGTGTACATTGGAGTGCCTTAATTCCTCCAATTAAAGTATGCTACGAAACAGCCATGGCAGGACCAGAAGAGCAAAATATGAATGTTGTTTTGTTGCTTGGAATAGTTTGGAGGATTCAGTTGCTCCAGATTTACCGACACAAAACTTCCCCTCCTTAACTTTATAGAATTTCTGTGAGATATACTGAGGTGAATACGGATGTAAAATATTCGTAAAGCAGATCCCACATGTGAATATTCTTCTGACACATGTTTTGTTTAATTAATAGCCAGAGTCCATTTTCTTGACCTTTCACTGGTAGATAAAATGGAAAGCAAGGCAACAATAATGACAAGAGAGAAGGAGTTACAAGGACCTTACGATCCATACAAAGAGGGTACCTGTGGGTTTAGTTGTTGCAAGTAGACGACCGTCCTCGAATGTGTCATGTGAAACCATCAAGGAACACTCGCACAACAGCTTAAACACCTAGACGGTGATTTAAGACTTTGTCTAATCTGGACTTGAACTGATCCACGGAGTTGCTGTTGACTACATCAGCAGGAAGCGCGTTCCAAGTACCACAGATGCTGTATGTTGTATCACTTAAGTTCAAGTTTGTAGCCGTGATTTCTGGTTGTGCCCTCACTGAGTTGGAAAATGTCCCTGTAGTCTACATTGTCAAAGCCTCGTATTATTTTAAACACTTCAATAAGCTGACCACGCAGTCTCCGGTGGTACACCATGTGGTACACCATGAAATATTATTATATTTGGTTATTTTCCTTTTGGTTTATCTTGGACTTTTGGGCATAGTATAGCTTTGTCTCTTAGCTTCTCTTAGCTTTTCTTATTTCCCATTAATGCTGTCACTTGAGATCTACATTGGTTTCTTAGACGACCTTTACTTCCTCTTTCCCTATTATAAACTCCCATTTTTTTAAAATTATTATTATTATATTTTGCATATGTGTATCTTATTACTTAACTATTTGGGGACAGTATTACACTTCTTAAATTTTCTAATTGGGTTGTGTAGTCTCTCTCTCTCTCTCTCTCTCTCTCTCTCTCTCTCTCTCTCTCTCTCTCTCTCTCTCTCTCTCTCTCTCTCTCTCTCTCTCTCTCTCTGTATATATACATATATCACCAATTAAATGAAGTAAGATTAACAGACGATTTGGTCAGTCAGTATTATCCATGAGTATAATTATTATATTTCCTTCTTGTGAATAAGGCATCAGTTAGTCCTTATGAATTGTTCTTGGACATTGACTCACTCTTATGTTTCATCGGCTGAACTTTGTTAGCCAAAGAAAATGCATGTTGTTTTTCTCGATAATTTAACTCGATTTCCACTAACTATACAGTAATCTTAATGACTTACCCCTGAAGGTAACGTCGTATCCAATCATCATATTATTAACAATCCCTACATCAATGAGAACATGATGTCCGGGTCTCACCAACGTGTTTATTACATGGTAGAAGTCAGACAACGTGTGGAATTTAATACGTCCATCTTTCTCAGCTTCTCTCACTTCACGATATATTCCAGACTCGACGGACTGGAAAAAGAACACAATAGCAGAGTAAACCACACTTATGTATTACATTAAACAAATATTATCTTCCACATTGGCACAGTTTTAGTTTTGTCATGATTTATACATTTGGGGATCCGAACATCTGTGAGGCTTCGGTCAACTAGACTAGGTACTGCTCTGCCAGGCAGTCTGGGGAACAACAACAACAACAACAACAACTAATATCCTTATTACTAAATCATTATAACTAAGCCCTCCAAAATATACAGATAAATGCTCATATGAAACATAAGACAATATTTATAAAGTAATTTGGTCACGGGACTCCATTTTAAGAGAAAAAGCTAATTACTTGTTAATATTCTATTTTCTCAAACAATACACGACTCTCTCCAATGATCACAGAGACCAATAACTTACATCCTTCTCGTTCCCAATGCTAGCTTGGTTATAAGATCACGGCGTCCCCCTTTCCGAGGAGGAACGCTATCTACTGAGACAGTTGCTGATCTATATAGCTGCTTTAAGGGGGAAGTACAGTGTTGGCAAATCTGGAGCAACTGATTCCTCCAAACTTTTCCAAGCAACAGGATACCATTATATTTCTTCATCTGGGTCTGTTTCCTGACATACTTTGGAGGAATCAAGGCACTCCATCATCCCTAGAGTTTACTCTCCCTTTAAAGATTGTTGAGGATGAAAAACATGACGGTTTTATCACCAGGGGGAGCAGTGAGGGAAAATACCCATTGTAGTGGTGAACATCTAAATCTCCTAAAAGGGAGATTTCTGAGTAAGCAGATTGGGAAAGAATATGTTCCACTGTAGGAGTATGCCATTCAAAGATTTTTTAGAAAGTTGGAAAAAGATAGGTAAGGAGAATTCAGAGGGTAGGATTACCAGAAGAATTAAGTTTGGAACAAATTAATGACCCCATTGCATACCAAGCCACAACATCCACTATTGACCCGAAAGTACAGTACGTGAAGATAAAGCAGAGTTGGTATTGGTTGCTGCTGATACCTGAGTTGTATTGAGAGAAAAAACTGATGAGGTTTAGCAGGGGAAGAGAGGTGCTCAACGGATGGTGAATTTGTAGAAAGGACAAACAAGGTGGAAAAACTGATTCATAGTGAGTCCAGCGATGGTACAGTCACGAGCATGAGTTTCTTTACCCTCTGGTTAGAGTGAAGTCGAATTCGTGGTTGGATATGGACAAGACGAACATAAAATGGGCCAGTTCATAATGTTGGGATAATGCTTCATGTCTATAGAGGTGTTCACTTACTTGAAGCCAACACATTTCACACCGTCATGAGATACTGACTCCCAGTGTTCGTTTGCCTGGCCCTTCTCCAAACAAGACTTCGACCTCACTCTTGTCAGGGGGGTAAAGAAACTTATGCTTGTGACTGTACAGGTCCTCTGGGATATCTCAAAGGGATTTATCAACATGGGGCCAGAATAAACAGACCCAAACAAACCCATCCACCCGTGTCAATGATCCTTAATTCCTTACCCTGAAGTATTGGACGTTGCTAGTGTTAGTCTGCCATATCATAGTTACAGCAGGGTCATCCAACACGTCCCTCAGGCTCTGATAGGGTTGTCTGACATGCCGCACTGCCAGAACGGACATGAGGTTACCGGCATAACTCCTCACCAACACCAAGGCTGCTAACATCCATCCGGCCACAACCAGTCGTCGCCACCATCGCCACCCGTACATCACGCTGTCTGGTTTTGTTTATTTAGTTTTATATATATATATTTTTTATTTGAGGAAAGATGAGTTATTATCGTCTTTTATAGACTTGGGGAATCAGAATGAAAATGGAAGTTGTGTGCGAGTCCGTTAAACAAAATTATGCGACAGGAAAGAAAAGTAAGTAGAACATAAACAAAAGAAAAAAAATCAAATAAAAAAAAAATCCTTTGCTAGAGGAATAATATTATTGTAGCATGCAAGTGTAATGCCTCTCAAAGGGAAAAGTTAAAACTGGAATGATTGTATGTGTCCTATAAACAAGAATGGACTAAACTGACTGATGCTAACCTTGCTGTAGTATGACTCGAACCATTATGAAGACGTCCATGACCCAAGACCTTGTAAAGTCATGGTCTAATGTACTGCAACCTGGTGAATAAAAGCGAGCTATTTGAGTTAATTTTATGAACCAAAATTGCACACACCATAGCTATAGTTTCGGATCATTTTTCGAAGCCATTTCATTGGAAGGTGTTTCAGTACATTAGACCATGACTTTACCATTTTCATTGACTGGGAAACAGTAGGGAAGAACACACATGACTGATGGTACGAGAATCAACGCCACCAAGATGGAAACCCAGACTGAAGTGGCAAGAGGCAAGACAAAACCCCAAGGATCAATCTCCGGTCGTCCTCTTCCCCCGAGTATAGTGAGGTATTGTACTGTTGTTGGCCAGGCGTAGTCAATGACCTCAGCTCGACTACCAGTGTAGGCAAAGGGACCAATAGCAAAATCTGCCTCCTGTAAAAAAAAAGATATAAAACATGTGAGCAGCTCTCCATCAGAACCTTGCCTTTTCATTATGGCATTGCATCGTGTGGAAACAATGATGGAATAAGTTACCGATTTATCCGATTATGTCAAACATGTAGAGCAGGACACACACACACACACACACACACACACACACACACACACACACACACACAAATAAAATATCTATAAAATCATAATCGTACCGCTGGATACTCTTTACGATTTTAATAGCGTTACAAATGAATTATCCCATTTTTGATAACTGGGGATGCACTCTCACTCCTCTCACTCCACTCTCACTATTTTTTTTATCTTCCTCTCACTTCACTCTCACTATCCTTTCCTGTCTTCTTCTCACTCTCTTTCCACTCTCATTATTATTTCGTGTCTTCCTCTCACTCACTATTCTTTCTGTCTTCCTCTCACTCCACCTGCTCCATCGTTACTAGATGTCTAGGGATGCTTTAGTTGTCCTGAGAGAGTGTGCTCACACTGAGTCTTGGCAGCGGTTCACGGACAGTATTAACCAGCAAACAAGTGTGGCTTCTATGTGGCACTTAATTCGTCGGGTTGTTAAAAAGACGCCGGCCACTGCTCGTCATCACACTCCCGCCTTCATTGACTTCGAAGTGCTCTCCTTGTTGCTAAGATATACGTCATTTCGGATCAACTGGTTGACGTCACACTATGATCGTTCGTATCCCAGTGCTAAATTTAATAAAAATGACGTATTTCTCGGGGATAAGTGCCTCAAGTAATCACTTTTGGTAATCCATTATAATGCCAAAAATTAGCGGAAGGTGTGAAATAACCCTTGGCAAAATATCATACTGATCCAACCTTTAGTTACAGACTTATTCCCGAAAAACCAGTGCGACACATGAAGGCCCTGAAAGTGTTAGTAGGTTCTCCTTTCACATGTTTATTGTCTACCTTATAATTATTATACTGTTCTTCCTCTTTTTATTATTTCAGCTCACAAATTTCATCTTACACTCGCCTCCATCTTGGGAGCCATTTCAATTTCTCCCTCCGCTCCGCTTCCCTGCCACACATTACTACAATAGCATGAATGAATTACCTGTCTAGCCACCAGGCCAACCATACCGGAGAATGATCCGTCTTGTTGTTTGGAGCCGAAAGTTTCATCACCAGCGTGTATATAGCGGTACCTGGAAAGCAGAACGTTAATTATTCCATCCTGTTAGTTAGACACTCCTCACCAATTGTGCTCGTGGCTGTTTCATATGATCGCAATATCATATAACTTTTTGTAGACCTGCACAGACACACAATATTTTCTGTGAAATGAAATCTTGCATAATTGGTTTATTTTCTTTACTAGCCTCATCTGTGTGATAAAACCAGTGAGTGAAGGCCAAAATCAAATCTAATTGCACTGGAGATGCTTTAACACATTGCGTTTAAAGAAACATTAGTATGGAGTTATAAGAGAATTCACACTGCAAGGCGTGAACGTTGACAAGATGAAGAATATCCCACAAAATGTATTTCCAAACCGTTTCGGCGACCATTCTCTGTCTGTTCACCACTGAAGAGCGTGACAGTGTTTGCCAAAACTGTTTAGAAATACATCTTTTCACCTGCCATTCCAGCAGTAAGGAGGAAAGGTGGATGAAAGTAGAGTGGTCCAGAGTAACCCATGCACCTCTTGTGTTGATAATGAAACATGTGAGGAAGGAACGTTTCAAAGTGATATGGTAGGGGAAGGGGTGGGGGTAACCTCTGTATTCTACAGGCCTGGGAACACCAGCTACCCAAGTAGGATATATCAGCAGGTGTTTGGCAAGCAGTTGCCTTCCTTTTTGTGTCTCTTGACTTGAATGACCGACTGATATAATAATGCAACTGATGTTTTTTTCATTATTAATAATTATTGTTGAGCATATTACAATGACCGTCAATGACCCACTGATACATACTCCCCTGCCTCAGATGTCCACCAGCTTTCACTGTACTCAGTCCTATTATCATACAACACCTTATGTCAACTCACCACTTATGGACCCTCTCTTTATTATAAGTCCTATATATATATATCTCATCCACCGTGAATAATTTAAGAGCAAGGCTTCGCTGGGACCCAATAGAATAACGCGTTAATTTCAAGACGGTAAATTTACCATGTTATCCTATGTTTTAAATTAATCCAGCAATGCCAGATACATCATATCTTTTATTATACATCTTTCTGTTTAATGTTTTGAAAGGAAAACGAATAAGGGGCTACAAGACTAGTTCATTTTCTTGTAAATGATTAAACATGATTCTATCATTTTGGAGTATTCCTTAATACTATTGTATGAATGAAAGATTTTTTTTATGTATTGCACAAAATGTAATTGTATAATATTATAGATAAATAATTTCCGTTCCCGTGAAGAAAGCAAATGGCAGAATGTTCCTATGTATGTAAGTTCCCGAAGGTATACTGTATTTGACACATGCAGAGCCGAATACAATATTAACTTGTCAAAGATTCTCATACCAAGAATAATAATAGTTTTGGTATATATTGACAGAGTTATATTTTTTTATTAGATATCTTGCATTTGTGTTTGTTGGAAGTATAATTATCCCATAAAATCAACTTTATATAAATATAGCCTATATATACTGACTTACCTAAAATGCATTCCTTGAGCCAAATACTCTGTTGTGTGATCTTTGCTGTTGGGGTTGTTATCCTGTACTTTTTGAGAATGGAAGGACTCGGTAGCCACAGCCAACGTTGGTTCACGCAAAAACCTGATACAGTTGCAGGAATATTGATAAAAAAGATGGATTGCAAAAAAGTAATTGGGGTTGTAATTTTTCCTCTCAAATGGGATTATTGCATGCAAATTTTTAAATATAATATCTAACAATAACTATTTAATTCTATTTTTTTTTTTTTTATCACTAAGTATAAAATGTTAGTAAAATGTTATCTATGTAATCAATTGTTATAAGCTGCAGTGAGCTTCAACCACTCCTTAAGTGTAAACAAACTCTCATCTTTGGCTAGTAAGGTATTCTCGTGTTTTATTTTGTTATATATTTATATTTCTGTGTGTGTGTGTGTGTGGATGCGTGAGTGTGTGTGTCTGTATTCGTGTGCCTTGTGTACTCGGGGGTATTAGTTAGATTTTCAAGGATTCTGCATGTCTAAACTTATATTTTTAGTCTAATCATTTGTTTGACATCACTGTGCAATAAATAAAAATAACGAAAACACACCCCCATCCCCACCGCCACCCACCTGGTATACTTGGCAGGGAAGAAGGGGAGTGTTGTTGTGATGATGAAAGCATTGCCTGGCGTCCACCTTGCCAGTACCAGAGGCTTGTCGACCCACGCACTGTACGGCAGGAACACCAACACACTGAAACACACCATCAACACACTGAAACACACCACCAACACACTGAAACACACCATCAACACACTGAAACACACCATCAACACACTGAAACACACCATCAACACACACTCAAATAACCCACCAACACACACACACTCATTTAACCACACACACACACTCAAATAACCACACACACACACTCAAATAACCACACACACACTCAAATAATCCACACACACACGCACACTCAAATAACCCACACACACACACACTCAAATAACCCACCCACACACACACACTCAAATAACCCACACACACACACACTCAAATAACCCACACACACACACACACTCAAATAACCACACACACACTCAAATAACCCACCAACACACAGACACACACACAAAATTAATAATAATACATATAATATTCTACTGGTAACATCTAAATATTTTTTACTGTGCACACAAGCAGAAATAAATGATAAATAAATAAATTGATTGATTGATTGATTGATTGATTGATTGACCTTGCAACATTAATTAAGGGGGTGTGGGAGTAGGGGGCAGGCTTGGGGGTGGGGAGGACTGGGGGGCTGCGAGAATAGGGGGACAGGCTCAATCAATTTTGTTCAACTTACTATATTATATACTCGTTTTTCCACGTGTCCGCCTCTTCCTCATTACATTCATCCTTAGTAGAGTGTCATTATATGTTCATGTTTACTTAGAAGGCAAGAGAAGTCCTTTATATCTACCCACCTACAGCACAGGCGCACATTATTATTTTAGAGTTCAACAGAGGCAGAGCTGCCTGTAATATCTTCTTCTGTGATGTTGGAACTTACTTGAAAAACAGCTGATGATGTAAACAAATCGTGTTGCCACTTTCTCTCTCTCGCATTTCTTTTCATTTCTTTTTTAATTTGAGGTAAATAAAAGAAAACAATATGACCTCTATGTCTTCAAAATTCTGTTAATCCATTCTTTCAATCCATGTACAATGTAGATAGTCATATATATATTTTTTTTTTCTTCTATTTATCCAAGCATCAAAAATGTAAATACATTGTACTGTACATCTGGCATCCTATATGGCGCGGTGCTGTGTGATTGGCTGAAAGTGCACGAGAAGGAGGAGGCAGAGCTGAGGCATGGAGGTATAAGCTAAGATTATACCTCCATGGGCTGAGGCGACTGACACTGACATGGGTTACTTACAGGACGTGGGAAGGAAGTAGGAAGTTGATGTAATCGATGTTATCAACCAACCTTCAAGGACTGGCCAAGTAATAATGTCAAGAACACAGTCTTTTGTTGTTTGGTAAGATATATGAGAGGCATCGGATTAAAGCAAAACAATACCTTCAACAGAATTGTTTTATTTTCACCATAGAAAATGTTTTATCAGATAACAATTTTGTGTATTAAAAATAATCTGATAAGTTATCTGAGGGAGACAAAACTTTATGACTTTATATAGATTGATATAATAAAACGGAACCATTGGCTTAATGACCTTTGGCACTATGTCACTGGTTCATAGCCAATAAATCCAACAAGTAGTAGTAGTAGTAGTAGATTGGTGAATGAGATCAATAGGTGGGTGACCGTGGCTCATCAGTGTCCACCAGGAGATTGGGGATTGTGACGATAGAAGTGAAACCCATGAGAACCAGCCCAACGTGACAACCTGTCGAGGGCAAGCCGCATGCGCCACTCTCACTCTGCCACTGACATATGGGAAGCAGCAAACCAGACCGCCAGGTCGTCAACTTACAGTCACTCATATAAATAAAGACACCCCAGGCACGACACCTTTTAACTCGTGTGATATCGGTTCTGGTAACATGTACCTGACGTCAGAGGTGGTGGTGTATGTGATGTTTGGATTAAGTTCGGTTTGCTCGAAACACAGTGGCCCGTACTAAGAGTCAGGAAGGTCGAGGGTGGAAGGTAACACCCTCGCATAGACCTTCCTGACTCTTAGTACGGGCCTATATCTCAACTCATGCTTCGTCTCATCTACCCTTAGTTCAAAATGAGTCGAGCAGATCAACTTCATAATCTCCAGCGCTATCACTGACGTCACGTACACTGTTGCCAGAACCGATATCACACGTATAAGGTGATTGGCCTGAGGGGGGGTCTAAATTTTTATGAGTGACTGTACATTGAGTTGGCTATACAGTCTGGAAGGGATGAGGCAACGACGTTAGTTGCCACTACAAACAACGTGAGACTGAGGACGCTTCCCTGGGGGACACCCTCCTCCGGTGCTACTGGTGCTAAAGGGGGTATCACACTAGCACCGCGTACGAGGTACACGCGGGACTGGTGGTATGAGGTACCAGGAACGGTTGGGCAGTAGCTATCACACTACCGCGGGCTGGTCCTTTGTATACCAGATGAGTCACACCACCACCGCCACAAAACTTAAACAACAACATGAATTTTGTGGATGATAATGACCAATTTGACTGCATTGGTCCTTGTAATTAATAGTTTTGAAGAAGAAAAGAGGAAACACTACCATAGGCTTGATTTTATTGTCCATGTTTGCATTCAATGAAGACCACACGTGTACCCGTCCCTACGGGATGTAAACACAGTAAAATATCGACATCGCATTTTCTACTTTAAGTGTGTTTTTTGTTGTTGTTCGAAAATATTTGTATTGCAAAAATGTTTTCTTATATTAATCCACCTTTTTTACTTAGAATTAATTTATATAAGTACATTATTTATTGACTTGGTGGTGTATACGAGGAACGGTCTTGGCTAGGGATCCATTCCAACTTTGTCCCGCGAATGCCGCCTCGGCTGAGTCGGCTCCTCGTTCACGGGACGATATGGAGGCGGTCCCGCGTGTACCTTGTACGCGGTGCTAGTGTGATACCCCCTTAAGAGGGCTGTATCAACCCTCACAAAAACTGAGACCACTGAGAAACTCCTTAAGAAAGAGCAGAAGAAGACCCTGCAGGCCATAGACTTGGAGCTGCTGCAGGATGACATATTGCCATGTAATGTTATAGGCCTCCTTTATATTGAAGAATACACAGTCACCAGGTGTTGATGAGCTTTATATGCAGCAGTTTTAACCTGACCTGAACGTCTGTAGTGGAACGGTGTTTACCAAAGCCAGACTGGGACAAAGACAGGAGACCATGCACTCCGTTGTAGAAAGTACACCCACCAAGCCACCATGTCTGATATTCACCATCTTGTCAAATAGTTTGTAGAGACAAGAGGTCAAGGCAATAACTATAGGTCAGTAATTGTGAACGACACTCGAGTCCTTTCCTGTCTTTGGCTGGGGTTTATAATTATTTGATAGACTACTAACCTTGGCTCACATATATAATCGTTTTATAATGGCAGAATGTATTAATTAAGGGAAGATTTCTTTTATTGGTGAATTGGAAGGTCTCTGATTCCTCCATACTATGCCATGAAACAGATCCCCTATATATCAACACCAATGAAGGAGTTTGTTTCCCGGCATATAATAGTCACCATGAATTATTCCTCCAAAGTATAATATGCCAGCCACAACACAGAACAAAATGAACAAAAATAATGGATAAATAAAAATCTGTTGTTGCTTGGAATAGTTTGGAGGATTCAGTTGCTCTTTATAATATTGATCAACAACACTGTTATACCCACTTAATTTAAGGGATTATAGTATACTTTGATACAACGGAGTGTCTTTATGTCTTCAAAGTATGTCAGGAAACAGAACCAAATAATTATTAAAATGTAATAGTATCTTTTGTTTCTTGGAATGGTTTGGAGGAGTCAGTTGCCCTACGGTATATATAGGACAGGCTTTCTACCCACTCCAAGCCTGTTCCCCTATTCCCGCACCCCCCAAACCCCCCCAAGCCTGTCCCCTACTCCCACACCCCCTTAATTAAACTCTGTGTACCACGTTGCTGTCCGTTTGATAACAGAAGTTTTCAAGTCCTCCCTAATTCCAAGTCTATTGATGGACATTGGTGTTGTCACTTTATTTTTGTGTCACTATGTATGTATGCAGTCGTCGATGGTGATGACATGTGTGTTGGTGTGGCATGTATTATATTCAGGAGTCGTCTTCAATACTTTATGGACCCTGTGATCGTGTATGAAAATTGAAGGCTTCTGATTTCTCCTGACTAAGCCACGAAACGCGCTCCTTCCATATAGGTGGAGTTTCGTGGTAATATTTGAAAGACTCGTTTATCTCCCATTTTTCCGACTACATCACAGGGTTCTTAAGGGTTTGGGCGTCGCTTCTGCCCCACCAGTCATTCCATTTCAAGTCTTCAATTGTCCCTCATTTCACTCTATTTCCATCCTGCTTAATTGGTGTCTGTCTCACTTCTCTATCACCTTCTGTTGGCGCTATATGACCTCACTGTTACGATGCCTAATATCAATCAATCAATCAATCAATCAATCAATCATTCTTTCTGTACCATCATCGTCTCCCAGAATTGTTTCAAGTTTCCGAAAGTCCTTGTGGCTGTTGGGTCCAGTTTGTTATGGTAGAGCTCTATACTCCCAGACAGGCAATATGTGGGGTTTTTTTTACTACTTCCTAAGATACTGACTGTCTGTAGGTCCGCTGTTAGTCAAAATCTCTCTCTCTCTCTCTCTCTCTCTCTCTCTCTCTCTCTCTCTCTCTACTTTTTCTGGCGCTATAGGACCTCGATGTTGCGGCGCCTAATATCCATCAATCTCTCTCTCTCTCTGTATGTGTGTGTTTAGAATACGCTTTAACTCATTAGGGCTCTGCATTACTTTATAAGACTGCTGCAGGTGTAGGTGTCGTAATTCCTTCATTTCAATAGGGGCTAATAAAGGTACATCCATGGTTGGGTACATGAGTGTTGTCCCCTATAGCTTCATGGCCCTCAGTCACCTCAGAGTTTTTACACATGCAGGAACTCATTGCTTGCCCTCCTATATTTTTAAAATTAGTAATGTAAAAATTTATGATTAGTGAAACTTGTGAGATTTTTATATATAGAGTGATATAATTATTATGACCTTACTAAGTCGATATGTACCCGAAATATCTAACCAATCAATCTCTCTCTCTCTCTCTCTCTCTCTCTCTCTCTCTCTCTCTCTCTCTCTCTCTCTCTCTCTCTCTCTCTCTCTTACAGATTAGCCCAATTTTTTAGTCCAAATTTGGTGTGAACACGTTTCTATTTTTCGATTAACTCCCTGAAGGAAATAATTCGCGAATATATGCCAGATTTTGGCTTGTAATTCCCGCCAATTTTTTTTTATTTCGGCTAATTTTTTTTCGCTCCAAAAATCCTAATTACGCTCGTGACCTCTCTAAATGTGTGTCTATTTCCTCTCCTTCTATTTCCTTCATGTTTTATGTTCCTCCTCTTTGCCTTCTATTTCCTTCGTGATTACTGTCCCTCTTTTCCTTCTATTTCCTTCGTGTTTTCTGTCCCTCTTTTCCTTCCATTTCCTTCATGTTTTCTCTCCCTGATTTCCTTCTATTTCCTTCGTTCATGTTTTCTGTCCCTGATTTCCTTCTATTTCCTTCGTTCATGTTTACTGTCCCTCTTTTTCTTCTATTTCCTTCCTTCATGTTTTATCTCCCTCCTTTCCTTTTATTTCCTTAGTTCATGTTTTCTGTCCCTCTTTTCCTTCTATTTCCTTCCTGATTTCTGTCCCTCATTTCCTTCTATTTCCTTCATGTTTTCTGTCCCTCATTTCCTTCTATTTCCTTCGTGTTTTCTATCCCTCCTTACCTTCTATTTCCTACGTGTGTGTTTACTGTCCCATCTCTCTATCACTCCATCCCTTCGTTCTACAGGGTCTTTCAGGCATAGAGCGGTCTTGTGTCTCCTTCAAATTGAGTGGGGAGGTAAAACTGGAGCGACGTATTCCTTCAAAATATCCAAAGCAACAGGAGACCACTATTTCTGCTGTTAATCTGGCCCACCCTGTTGTTTCCTGCATATTTTGGAGGAATCAAAGAACTCTTAAAAAATGTACAGCCACAAATTAATATCCACAGACACTTTCCTTCCATCGTCGTAGTAAATATCTTGGTAATAAAGAACAACAACACGTGTATGATTTTGCAGCACCTAGTAATAATAATAATAATAATAATGATAATATTAATAATAATAATAATAATAATAAGAAGAAGAAGAATAAGAATAAGAATAAGAATAAGAATAAGAATAAGAATGATAATGATAATGATAATGATAATGATAATGATAATGATAATAATAATAATAATAATAATATCTACCGACACTTTCCTTCCATCGTAGTAGCAAGTAGCATACGTAAATAGCATAAGTAAGTACCAAGTAAGTAGCATAAGTAAGTAGAATAAGTAAGTAGCATAAATCATATTAAACTAGATAACATTTCATAAAGGGGAGAAGGTCCCATTAGGTCGTAACATTTATTATTATTATTATTATTATTATTATTATTATTATTATTATTATTACAAAATCCTTTCCATTATTTTCAGATATATCGATAAAAATATAACTTTATATTCAAGATTGTTGTTATTGGTGGATGTGGTGTGGACAACAACAACAACAACTACAACAACAACAACATCTACTACAACAACAACACTGCTATGGGCAAGACTATTACTACTACTTCTGCTACTACTACTATTACTAATACTACTGTACTATTCCCAAAGACCATTGAGAGATCCTTCTTACACTCACTACTACTACTACTATTACTACTACTACTACTACTACTACTACTACTACTACTACTACTACTACTACTACTACATTTAAAACTTAATATAGAAATTGTGATAGACCCGACTTTCTTCCATGTATGTGTGTGTGTGTGTGTGTATGTTTGCTCTCCCTACCCATAATGTAAACCTCTCTGTTCTTCCTCACCACACTCACTCCCTCTAATCTCTCTCTCTCTCTCTATCTCTCACTCTCTCTCTCTTTGTGCGTGTGTTCCCTCCCTCCATCCCCATCCACTCTGTTCTCTCTCACAGTTTCCTTCCACTCCCATCCCCCCTCTCTCTCTCTCATATATATTACATAATAATAATAATGAATAAATAATACTCTCTACGGTGGGAATTTCTCCTATGTCAGCCTATGGATACAAAACATTATACTCGTCAAACTACGAAAATGAATGTGTGTGTCTGTGTAGTACCTTCCCTTACAGCTAATGATAGAATGAAGGAACCTATATAATTATTATGTTCCTTCTCATTTGGTATATTCATATATTTGTATCAACAAATAAAAGTATCTGTCAGTTCAGGTTGTCCACTCATACATTCATTGAGGCATACACTTCCCTGTATACATTCCCACCTTCTCTTTGTTATCAATCATATAAAGCTCTACTTATACAAGAGTCAAACTATGTTACACGTATCTTCATGCGATATTTCAATAAAAAATACTGGTATACCGCATACCTTATAATTATATATATATATATATATATATATATATATATATATATATATATATATATATATATATATATATATATATATATATATATATATATATATATATATATATCATATTGTGTGTGTGTGTGTGTGTGTGTGATACAGTTTATTCTCTCTCTTTCCCTCCCTGGAGGGATTAATCCTCTTAATGTTACTTGTGTTCTACTGTGACCAAGACTAGAGACAGGAAATGGAAGCTTTTTTTCGCCAGTTTATGTGGAATTGACTATACTACTATTATTGTTATTATTAAACACATACAAAGGTTCGAAAAAAATGGACGTAAACTATGTGTGTGTTGTTATTATTATTATTATTATTATTATTATTATTATTATTATTATTATTATTATTATTATTATTATGTTGCTTCTGTTTTTTGCCTTAGTTGTTTCTGTCCCTCCTTTCCTTCCCTTTCCTTCGTTCGTGTTTGCTGTCTCTCCTTACCTACTATTTTATTTCTTCATTTTCTTTTATAACTTCATGACCTCTGAAAAAAAAACCTGAGTAACTTCATGGCCTCTGAAAAAAATAAAAAAATAAAGAACTTCAAATAAAGAAGTTGAAATAAAGACTTCATTTTATTGGTCCTTATACATACACAACTGAAGATGGATAAAATGAAAATATAAATAACATCTTGTATGACTTTATTATTGGGAATTGTATCATTTTTTATTCATTCTATTATTCTTTTATATACGTTGATATTCAGTGTATATTAATCACAGTATAAAGGCATGTAATTATTCCTCGAGAGAGAGAGAGAGAGAGAGAGAGACAGAGAGAGAGAGAGAGAGAGAGAGAGAGAGAGAGAGAGAGAGAGAAATTTACTATTAATAATTGACCCGCCCTATACACTAGATTTCATTTTAAGATAATTCAGAATT
Source organism: Petrolisthes manimaculis (assembly GCA_034508575.1). NCBI lineage: Eukaryota > Metazoa > Arthropoda > Malacostraca > Decapoda > Porcellanidae > Petrolisthes > Petrolisthes manimaculis. The sequence continues at coordinate 25,007 of JAWZYT010001539.1, forward strand.
TTTAGAATAATTTCTTTCGTTGCTAGATAATATTTCTTTAACTTCAGGGGGAAATTATTTTGTGTTGGTATAAATCTGGAGCAACTAAATCCTCCAAACTCTTCCAAGCAACAGAACACCATTATAATTATATGCCTGCTCTTCTGGTCCTGTTTCCATGGCATAGTTTGGAGGAATCAAGGCACTCCAATGTAATGTACAGTTGCCAAAAAAGATATTGCGACACATCTTGATAGAACTTTAACCCTAGTAATATCCACATCTATTTGTATGGACTATAAGCATGTATATATAATAGAAGGAAAAATACATATTCTTCTGTAATACATACTTATAATCCCTACAAACAACTATAAACATTAATATATTTAATGTTGTATTAAGAGTTGTCGTAGTACCTTTTTTGGCAACTGTACCCAAAACGAATTACTGTACCAGCTTTCGTCTTTCCATCCACCTCATTCCATTTTCCAAAGTAGTCTCAGCCAGCAAAACAAGTAACCCAACTCCGTGACACCCGGCCAAAACCACAAGCAAACCCTGTAACAAAAGTAACGAGTAATATTTCTAACACAAGTCACAAAAATAATTAGTAACAGATCTCAGTAATACAAGTAATTAGTAACAGTTCTAACACAAGTAACAAAAATAACGAGTAACAGTTCTCTTGAGTTTTTTTTTTGGGGGGTGGGGGGTTTAGGGGGGTGCGTTAGTAGGGGGCCAATCATGAAGGGAGGAGGGTTAGATTGATGTGAGGAATAAGGGGACAGACAGGCTTTCTTCTACCCACTCCCAAGCCTGGACAAACAGAAAGATAGATAAGGAAGGATTGATTGGCAGCTGAAGAGAGGAAAAAATGGACTGACAGAGTTGGACACGTGGAGAGAATGGATGATGAATAGTTTACATAGGGAGGGAAGGAGTGACAAAAGGAATAAGGAATAGTTTACATAGGGACAAAAGGAATAAGGAATAGTTTACATAGGGTAGGAGTGAATGACTAAAGAGACTGAAATAGATTACATGACTAAGTGTAAACAGTTCAGTTATATATATACCTCGTATAATGTTTATAACTATTACTTTGTACTATACTACATACATACACAAGTAATTACATAATGTGCCAATGAAATACTATATATACGGTCATCACAGAAATGTTGGTGTACACACGATCAATCAATGAACGAACGAACAGGAGGGATTTGATGATTCTGTAAATTCTGGAAAAGTTGATAATTGTTTATACCCAGTGTAGGTTTATTGATGTGCATGTGTGTGTGTGTGTCCCTCTAAAATCTAAATGTATAAAATGAATAGATTCTTTATATTTGGCCCTAAAAAGTATAAAATAAATAGATTCTTTATATTATTTAATTGCGTACTTGCAAGTATGTAACCAAAATACATTTAGCATTATGTTTTCAAGGTAATTCAAAGGAAAAATAAATTACACTGTAAATGGCATTGTTTATAAGACATGGCTTTATAATATACCATAATAATTCACTTACCAAGCAAGCAAGCAACGTAACAAAAAGGATAAAGTGCAATGTAGCGAATCATAAAGTCACAATAAACCAGTCATTTTTCAGTATCCATCGTCTGTGGTGTTAAGGGGGAGTGGGGGTAGGGGACAGGCTTGGGGGGAACTGGGGGGTGCGGGAATAAGGGGACAGGCTTGGGGGTGGGTAGAAAGCCTGTCCCCCTAACCCCCCAAGTCTGTTCCCCTATTCCCACACCCCATTAAATGGTTTCACACGAGAATAATATTACTGTACGGATAGTTTTTTTTTTTTTTTTTTTTTTGATGGTGTGTCATATAACAGTCAGTGCGCCAAAGACAAAGTTTGATCCGTACCCAAAGGTTAGTGACTGCCAATGTTGTGCTGACGGTGATCTTGGTTGGAGATTGAGCACAGTACGTGGAGTTGGGAACCATATATTGTAGCCAAGTGGCGTATAAACCAGCCTCAGTTAGCGACATTACTCTGATAATACATATAAGATTAAAACCATTGAACTATAGTAAAAATTGAAGCCATAGAAATAATAAAATTCACAACTTGTGGAGGAAGCCATCTCCTCCAAAATATAGAGGGTGTTCCCTTCCACACTACAAGCCTCCTCCCCGAGCACCTGGGAGAGACTCTTAAGAACCGTCCACCACCCGGTACTCGAAGAGGTACTTACGACAAGGGTCCTCATTCCTCCTTAAGGCTGGGACACTCCACAAGAAGATGTCGTACTGTCAAAGGGACTAGATAATCATCACAGTAGGGAGCTGGAGTCTTCTCCATTAAATATTCATGAGTCAAACGTGAGTGGCCAATGCGGAGACGGACAAGAGCTGTTTCCCACCGGCGGGACAGACTGCTGTACCTCCATAAACCCAGGAACATCAGGAAGAGTATTATATGTCTCGAAAACCTAGTGGCTGTATACTGCATGGAGGGGGAGGGAAAACCTAGTGGCTGGTGGCTGTGTGCTGCATGGGGGAGGGAAACCCTAATACCATGGCTGTGTGATGCATGGGGCGAGAGAAAACCATTGCAGTGTCAGAGGGTTATTGTAATCTGTAGGTTCCTGGGCTGCTGTGTCCGCCAATCATATAAGACCCCGAACCTGTGAGTAGCTCCCAACGAATCTGTCCTTTCAGTGGGTGTAAAATGTTGAAGTAGTTACAATGCCGAAGGTGGTCTGGATAGGGAGAGGCCACTAACACAGCCACTGGCATAGGTCAATGGGTAGTGGTTTCATTTTCCTGGCCTGATAAGGGAATGGTGTTGGTGTGTGCATGGTGCCCCTGCTGATATTGTTAAGTCCCAACAATATTGACAAACAAAAGAAAGCTTGATGGATAGAAATCACCCACAAGGATAAGAAATTTCAATGTGGGTAGTATGTGTGAAAGACTGGACGAGGTGGTTAAGTACATGCATGGATATAAGAAAAGTAGATGTGTGCAGGAGACTCGATGGAGGAAAGGAGAGATCACCTAGAATGATTGGTGGCAGGATGGACAGATAATGTGAGGATATTGGCTCTCCCTAACGCCTCGGTTATCGCTACCCATACACTCTATTTTTATATTTTTTCCTAGATGAAGTTCAAGTAGAAGTCCGATGTTTTTCTTTTCCAAAATCAGTTTTTAAATTGTCTTTTATAATTATTTTGCTGAATCTACTATTGCGAAAACTGTCTATATATATTCAATTTTACTATTACTTTGGAATAATACTTTATACATAAATGATGACAAATGCTTTCTTACTACTAGCCAGAGTTACTATAACATTACCTCTTGCTTATGGCAGGTACGAGGGGACTGTCCTTCTGACCAATCATGGACAAGGCCAGTGGCAGAAATTTCTCTCGAGAAGTGTAGAAGTCACATCGACCTGAAAGTCAAGACCATGTATATATAGTATGTACAAAATAAACATAATTATATAAATATTGTAACAAAAACTGACATAGTGTGTGATAGTGAAGTGGATAAGGTGGTATATAATTATTTTTTTGGTGTACATTGGAGTGCCTTAATTCCTCCAATTAAAGTATGCTACGAAACAGCCATGGCAGGACCAGAAAAGCAAAATATGAATGTTGTTTTGTTGCTTGGAATAGTTTGGAGGATTCAGTTGCTCCAGATTTACCGACGCAAAACTTCCCCTCCTTAACTTTATAGAATTTCTGTGAGATATACTGAGGTGAATACGGATGTAAAATATTCGTAAAGCAGATCCCACATGTGAATATTCTTCTGACACATGTTTTGTTTAATTAATAGCCAGAGTCCATTTTCTTGACCTTTCACTGGTAGATAAAATGGAAAGCAAGGCAACAATAATGACAAGAGAGAAGGAGTTACAAGGACCTTACGATCCATACAAAGAGGGTACCTGTGGGTTTAGTTGTGCAAGTAGACGACCGTCCTCGAATGTGTCATGTGAAACCATCAAGGAACACTCGCACAACAGCTTAAACACCTAGACGGTGATTTAAGACTTTGTCTAATCTGGACTTGAACTGATCCACGGAGTTGCTGTTGACTACATCAGCAGGAAGCGCGTTCCAAGTACCACAGATGCTGTATGTTGTATCACTTAAGTTCAAGTTTGTAGCCGTGATTTCTGGTTGTGCCCTCACTGAGTTTGAAAATGTCCCTGTAGTCTACATTGTCAAAGCCTCGTATTATTTTAAACACTTCAATAAGCTGACCACGCAGTCTCCGGTGGTACACCATGTGGTACACCATGAAATATTATTATATTTGGTTATTTTCCTTTTGGTTTATCTTGGACTTTTGGGCATAGTATAGCTTTGTCTCTTAGCTTCTCTTAGCTTTTCTTATTTCCCATTAATACTGTCACTTGAGATCTACATTGGTTTCTTAGACGACCTTTACTTCCTCTTTCCCTATTATAAACTCCCATTTTTTTAAAATTATTATTATTATTTTTTGCATATGTGTATCTTATTACTTAACTATTTGGGGACAGTATTACACTTCTTAAATTTTCTAATTGGGTTGTGTAGTCTATCTCTCTCTCTCTCTCTCTCTCTCTCTCTCTCTCTCTCTCTCTCTCTCTCTCTCTCTCTCTCTCTCTCTCTCTCTCTCTCTGTATATATACATATATCACCAATTAAATGAAGTAAGATTAACAGACGATTTGGTCAGTCAGTATTATCCATGAGTATAATTATTATATTTCCTTCTTGTGAATAAGGCATCAGTTAGTCCTTATGAATTGTTCTTGGACATTGACTCACTCTTATGTTTCATCGGCTGAACTTTGTTAGCCAAAGAAAATGCATGTTGTTTTTCTCGATAATTTAACTCGATTTCCACTAACTATACAGTAATCTTAATGACTTACCCCTGAAGGTAACGTCGTATCCAATCATCATATTATTAACAATCCCTACATCAATGAGAACATGATGTCCGGGTCTCACCAACGTGTTTATTACATGGTAGAAGTCAGACAACGTGTGGAATTTAATACGTCCATCTTTCTCAGCTTCTCTCACTTCACGATATATTCCAGACTCGACGGACTGGAAAAAGAACACAATAGCAGAGTAAACCACACTTATGTATTACATTAAACAAATATTATCTTCCACATTGGCACAGTTTTAGTTTTGTCATGATTTATACATTTGGGGATCCGAACATCTGTGAGGCTTCGGTCAACTAGACTAGGTACTGCTCTGCCAGGCAGTCTGGGGAACAACAACAACAACAACAACAACAACTAATATCCTTATTACTAAATCATTATAACTAAGCCCTCCAAAATATACAGATAAATGCTCATATGAAACATAAGACAATATTTATAAAGTAATTTGGTCACGGGACTCCATTTTAAGAGAAAAAGCTAATTACTTGTTAATATTCTATTTTCTCAAACAATACACGACTCTCTCCAATGATCACAGAGACCAATAACTTACATCCTTCTCGTTCCCAATGCTAGCTTGGTTATAAGATCACGGCGTCCCCCTTCCCGAGGAGGAACGCTATCTACTGAGACAGTTGCTGATCTATATAGCTGCTTTAAGGGGGAAGTACAGTGTTGGCAAATCTGGAGCAACTGATTCCTCCAAACTTTTCCAAGCAACAGGATACCATTATATTTCTTCATCTGGGTCTGTTTCCTGACATACTTTGGAGGAATCAAGGCACTCCATCATCCCTAGAGTTTACTCTCCCTTTAAAGATTGTTGAGGATGAAAAACATGACGGTTTTATCACCAGGGGGAGCAGTGAGGGAAAATACCCATTGTAGTGGTGAACATCTAAATCTCCTAAAAGGGAGATTTCTGAGTAAGCAGATTGGGAAAGAATATGTTCCACTGTAGGAGTATGCCATTCAAAGATTTTTTAGAAAGTTGGAAAATGATAGGTAAGGAGAATTCAGAGGGTAGGATTACCAGAAGAATTAAGTTTGGAACAAATTAATGACCCCATTGCATACCAAGCCACAACATCCACTATTGACCCGAAAGTACAGTACGTGAAGATAAAGCAGAGTTGGTATTGGTTGCTGCTGATACCTGAGTTGTATTGAGAGAAAAAACTGATGAGGTTTAGCAGGGGAAGAGAGGTGCTCAACGGATGGTGCAATTTGTAGAAAGGACAAACAAGGTGGAAAAACTGATTCATCTATAGTGAGTTCAGCGATGGTACAGTCACGAGCATGAGTTTCTTTACCCTCTGGTTAGAGTGAAGTCGAAGTCGTGGTTGGATATGGACAAGACGAACACAAAATGGGCCAGTTCATAATGCTGGGATAATGCTTCATGTCTATAGAGGTGTTCACTTACTTGAAGCCAACACATTTCACACCGTCATGAGATACTGACTCCCAGTGTTCGTTTGTCTGGCCCTTCTCCAAACAAGACTTCGACCTCACTCTTGTCAGGGGGGTAAAGAAACTTATGCTTATGACTGTACAGGTCCTCTGGGATAACTCAAAGGGATTTATCAACATGGGGCCAGAATAAACAAACCCAAACAAACCCATCCACCCGTGTCAATGATCCTTAATTCCTTACCCTGAAGTATTGGACGTTGCTAGTGTTAGTCTGCCATATCATAGTTACAGCAGGGTCATCCAACACGTCCCTCAGACTCTGATAGGGTTGTCTGACATGCCGCACTGCCAGAACGGACATGAGGTTACCGGCATAACTCCTCACCAACACCAAGGCTGCTAACATCCATCCGGCCACAACCAGTCGTCGCCACCATCGCCACCCGTACATCACGCTGTCTGGTTTTGTTTATTTAGTTTTATATATATTTTTTTTTAATTTGAGGAAAGATGAGTTATTATCGTATTTTATAGACTTGGGGAATCAGAATGAGAATGGAAGTTGTGTGCGAGTACGTTAAACAAAATTATGCGACAGGAAAGAAAAGTAAGTAGAACATAAACAAAAGAAAAATAATAAAAAAAAAAAAAAAATCCTTTGCTAGAGGAATAATATTATTGTAGCATGCAAGTGTAATGCCTCTCAAAGGGAAAAGTTAAAACTGGAATGATTGTATGTGTCCTATAAACAAGAATGGACTAAACTGACTGATGCTCACCTTGCTGTAGTATGACTCGAACCATTATGAAGACGTCCATGACCCAAGACCTTGTAAAGTCATGGTCTAATGTACTGCAACCTGGTGAATAAAAGCGAGCTATTTGAGTTAATTTTATGAACCAAAATTGCACACACCATAGCTATAGTTTCGGATCATTTTTCGAAGCCATTTCATTGGAAGGTGTTTCAGTACATTAGACCATGACTTTACCATTTTCATTGACTGGGAAACAGTAGGGAAGAACACACATGACTGATGGTACGAGAATCAACGCCACCAAGATGGAAACCCAGACTGAAGTGGCAAGAGGCAAGACAAAACCCCAAGGATCAATCTCCGGTCGTCCTCTTCCCCCGAGTATAGTGAGGTATTGTACTGTTGTTGGCCAGGCGTAGTCAATGACCTCAGCTCGACTACCAGTGTAGGCAAAGGGACCAATAGCAAAATCTGCCTCCTGTAAAAAAAAAAATATAAAACATGTGAGCAGCTCGTACACACACACACACATGTTTATTGTCTACCTTATAATTATTATACTGTTTTTCCTCTCTTTATTATTTCAGCTCACAAATTTCATCTTACACTCGCCTCCATCTTGGGAGCCATTTCAATTTCTCCCTCCACTCCGTTTCCCTGCCACACATTACTACAATAGCATGAATGAATTACCTGTCTAGCCACCAGGCCAACCATGCCGGAGAATGATCCGTCTTGTTGCTTGGAGCCAAAAGTTTCATCACCAGCGTGTATATAGCGGTACCTGGAAAGCAGAACATTAATTATTCCATCCTGTTGGTTAGACACTCCTCACCAATTGTGCTCGTGGCTGTTTCACATGATCGCAATATCATATAATTTTTTGTAGACCTGCACAGACACACAATATTTGCTGTGAAATGAAATCTTGCATAATTGGCAACTCAACACTTGTGGACCCTCTCTTTATTCTAAGTCCTATATATATATATCTCATCCACCGTGAATAATTTAAGGGCAAGGCTTCGTTGGGACCCAATAAAATAACGCGTTAATTTCAAGACGGTACCATGTTATCGTATGTTTTAAATTAATCCAGCAATGCAAGATACATCATATCTTTTATTATACATCTTTCTGTTTAATGTTTTGAAAGGAAAACGAATAAGGGGCTACAAGACTAGTTCATTTTCTTGTAAATGATTAAACATGATTATATCATTTTGGAATATTCCTTAATATTATTGTATGAATGAAACATTTTTTTTTTGTATAATATTATAGATAAATAATTTCCGTTCCCGTGAAGAAAGCAAATGGCAGAATGTTCCTATGTATGTAAGTTCCCGAAGGTATACTGTATTTCACACAGAGCCGAATACAATATTAACTTGTCAGAGATTCTCATACCAAGAATAATAATAGTTTTGTTATATATTGACAGAGAGTTATATTTATTTATTAGATATCTTGCATTTGTGTTTGTTGGAAGTATAAGTATCCCATAAAATCAACTTTATATAAATATAGCCTATACTGACTTACCTAAAATGCATTCCTTGAGCCAAATACTCTGTTGTGTGATCTTTGCTATTGGGGTTGTTATCCTGTACTTTTTGAGAATGGAAGGACTCGGTAGCCACAGCCAACGTTGGTTCACGCAAAAACCTGATACAGTTGCAGGAATATTGATAAAAAAGATGGATTGCAAAAAGTAATTGGGGTTGTAATTTTTCCTCTCAAATGGGATTATTCCATGCAAATTTTTAAATATAATATCTAACAATAACTATTTAATTCTATATATTATCACTAATTATAAAATGTTAGTAAAATGTTATCTATGTAATCAATTGTTATAAGCTGCAGTGAGCTTCAACCACTCCTCAAGTGTAAACAAACTTTCATCTTTGGCTAGTAAGGTATTCTCGTGTTTTATTTAGTTTTTGTGGATGCGTGAGTGTGTGTGTCTGTATTCGTGTACCTTGTGTACTCAGGGGCATTAGTTAGATTTTCAAGGATGCTGCATGTCTAAACTTATATTTTTAGTCTAATCATTTGTTTGACATCACTGTGCAATAAATAAAATAACGAAAACACCCCCACCGCCACCGCCACCCACCTGGTATACTTGGCAGGGAAGAAGGGCAGTGTTGTTGTGATGATGAAAGCATTGCCTGGCGTCCACCTTGCCAGTACCAGAGGCTTGTCGACCCACGCACTGTACGGCAGGAACGCCAACATACTGAAACACACCATCAACACACTGAAACACACCACGTAAAGTCATGGTCTAATGTACTGCAACCTGGTGAATAAAAGCGAGCTATTTGAGTTAATTTTATGAACTATACTTATAATTCCATTTTGTAGTAATATTTTTGCACTGTTTTATATCAAAGCATTGTCCTCTACTTAAAAGGTCTTAAACTATACTTGTAATTCCATTTAGTTATAATATATTTGTACTGTTTTATATCATAGCACTGTCCCCACTTGTTGGTGTACTTGGAAGGTCTTAAACTCTACTTATAATTCCTTTAGGTATAAATATCTTTGCACTGAATAACCTTAGAACTTTCCTGGAGTCGCTCATATGGACTAGCATAGCGTTCATCACAGACAGGATGTTGTGGAGGATCTGAAGTTGACTGACTGGGAGGCGAGTAAGGATAAGAAGCCTGGTCGACCACATCAGGAGGCGGCCCTTGGATGAGGAGTCGGAGAAGGCGGCGAGGAACACGGGATTATCACTGACCACCACAACCGTCACTGACCAAAGCCTTTGTCGCAGCTGAAAAAAACAAACAAACATTGTTGCCAGAAGATGTGCTTGACGAAATTTCCCTCACTTCAACATCAGAATTTCCCTTTTTACCTCAATTATTCCCTGATGGTCTTTTTGGTATTTCATCTGGTAGAACTTTCCCTGTTTACTCTTGAACGAACTGTATATTATTTCCATGTGTGGACTTTCAAATTCCCTAAGACAGAGAAATAATTTCCCTGCACCTGGCAACGCTGGCTGAAAGCACAGAGAGGATCCTTGTTGAATGTTATTAGTGAATCCTTTGTGTGATTAAAGTTTCCCGCTATGAAGAGATGAAGGCGAAAGTCGTACACGTGTTGTCTCATCACTCGGCACTTATTTCAAGGTAACATAAAAAATAATAATAATAATCATAGAATAAACACATTCACCATTTAGAAATACGATATCAAGGGGTTCTTTTCATATACGTCTATGTTTTTTGTTTTTTTCGGTTTACGAGCCCATGAAGCTTATATTTCTACATTTACTTCATGATTTGGTAGATGTGGTAACAGGACATTTGCCACCGACTGTACAATGGTGGTTAATAATAATAATAATAATGCACATATGGAAAACTCAAACATATCGATGTCTGATGCCGGTATATATATATTTAATGGTGGGTAACTTATTGAATTAAATTAGAAGATGCTGCTCACCATGGGGAGGGAATCTGTTATAGTTAAACCTGTATAGGAGTCACTCCAATGTGGTGGAATATTATTGACCACGACTGTACCAGACATTGTCATTCATACACAATTTGATAAGAGTTAAGGGGGTGCGGGAATAAGGGGGCAGGCTTAGGGGTGGGTGGGAGTAGGGGGGCAGATTTTTCACTTCCCCAAAATAATTTCTCATCTCTTGTATAGGCACCCCCCCCCCCCCTTACCCTCCTCAAACCCCTCCTTACTTCTCCCTCCCACCAGTGAATGGTTCGAACGAGCAGAGCTCACAACTAGTGATTCGGGGTTATCTCGGCCAACGTTGACAACGCTGGGTGGGCCTCACGGGAGTTTGACCAGCTGTACAGTCGGCGGCAAAAGTCCTGTCGCCTCTCTTGCTTCACCGAGGCACGTGTTGTTCATACACTCGAGATTATTAGGTGTAAAAAACGTGCGTATTTCTCGAGTCCATGAACACTGTGCATCTCAGTGAAGCAGGTGAGGCGACAGGACTTCTGCCGCCGACTGTACAGTACAGTATAAGTAACTTACCCATCGTGCCTCATGAACCACTTGTAACAGCTGTAAGTTGGTCACGTTAGAATCCTGGACGTCCCAAGCCACCTCGAACAAACTGATTCCCCGGTCTTGTTTCAAACTCAGAAATGTCTGTGAAAACAAAGATAAACCTACAGTTTCGTAAATTATTTCTATCAGAAGTATTAAAACTTGTTGTTCCTTTGCTATCAACCTTTTCAAAATACATTAATGCTGTTGTTTTTTGACGAAAGTTATTTCGAAGATATATTGACCAATGACTATTTCACAGATCCAAAATTAACAAATGGAAAATGCTCCTCTTACAAATATGACAAAGTACTTGGTGAATACTGACTGATGGAATAAACTATATGATGAGAATATTCCTGATGCTTACATTGACAAATGATGTGACGTTGGTGGTGGCATCAGTGAGCATTATAATGGAGCTGCGAGTATCAGGCACCAGAGTGACAAGGAATAACATGGCTTCGGAGGTAAACATATCAGACTCTCTCTCCTCTGAAATCGTAAGCAAGAAGACAGAAGGGGATTAAGGGGGTGCGGGAATAGGGGGACAGGCTGGGGGGGGGGGGTGCGGGAGTAGGGGGACAGGCTTGGGGTGTGTGTTAGGGGGTGCGGGAATAGGGGGACAGGCTTTCTACCCACCCCAAGCCTGTCCCTCTATTCCCGCACCCCCCAAACTCCCCCCAAACCTGCCCCCCTAATCCCACCCCCCCTTATTGATCAAGTAATTTCAATGGGTATTTGGTTATCTGTTCAATTTTTTCATTAGAAATAAATTTGTGTATTATACTGGAATTTACAAAGTTGACATAAATCCATTTTTCTTGAAACTATATCTTAATAAGTTTGATGGAAATTCAGTACTAATATTAAAAGATGTTATTGTCATACGGTACATAAGTTGTCAGTATTATAGCGTACTGTACAGTTGGCTCCACTCCCGCGTTTCTCCCCTGTCGTTGCCAATGTTGGGTCAGTCAGAAATTCGGATCCCAATCCACAAGTTAAAAAAATCGAAACATTCATATCCTTAGAGTGAAAGATATGAATGTTTCGAATATTTTAACTTGTGAATCGAGATTCGAATTTCTGACTGGCCCAACATTGGAAACGACAGGAGAGAAACGCGGGAGTGGAGCCAACTGTACAACCATTTTTCCCAGTCAAAGAAAATGTAAGCATTAAGATGGCAATTCTTTTTTGGTACATTGGAGTGTCTTCATTCCTCCAAAGTATGCCAGGAAACAGGACAACAAGAGCAAAAATAATAGTGTTCTGTTGTTGCTTGGAATAGGTTGGAGGATTCAGTTGCTCTCCAGATTTACCAACACAAAACTTCTCCCTTACTAATTATGTCCTACTGCCAGGCTGGGCCGATATTCACAAAACATCCCAAGAGTTTGGACTTGTTGGTATGTTTGCATGACTGACCTCACCATTGTATTTCAGACTCATTTCGAAGCAGTGAATGGGTTTGTTATTCTATTAATATGTGTATATTATGATTTCGAAGCAGTGAATGGGTTTGTTATTCTATTAATATGTGTATATTATGATTTCGAAGCAGTGCCGGGTCCTATAGTCTATTTCATTTCATCTGGCAACGTCCGTGTGTAAAATGGCAACATTGCATTGCCAGTTGGTGATTGGCTGAACAAACATTGTCCTATATGACTTGTTCATATAAACATTTAAATTAACCCTTCATTAACTTCACTGTATGATCCTGGGATGTAAAAAATCTTCATTTGTTATTTCATATATACAAATCATGTCTATCTGTTGAATTGACCATATAAACAGTCACAAGAATGAAACATTCAAATCCAAGTCAACTAACTATCTTTAAATGTAAACGAATACAATTTTGTTTCTCTCCATTTTAATTAGATAAATAGATATCTGTCTTCATATGCATTCTTAAAAGGTATTCTAATATTTAATGAATGAAAATGGCATGAGTATTGTTATAAAATAGCCGGAAATAAGAGGTGAGTATAACAACTGAGGCTAGGGTTGGTAAATGTTGTGTTGTGTTCAGATCTCGGGAGAGCCAGAAATCATGGTCCGTGATTGTAGTACAGTTGGCAAACTATGAATTGCAACAAATCTTGATGGAACGTGAACTATATATGTATTCACAACTACCTTTAGGGACGATAAGCTTGTAATACTAAAGGAAATGTACAGTCGGACTCAGGAATTGGTACAAAGAGCATCTGTTAAACGTGGTCTTTAATCTGTATATACTATAGTCATTGTTCTGATGACTTATTCAAGTCTTACCCAAATAAAATTACTAGAATAAAATTGTGTTAGGAAATTAATGTACTAAATTTTCTAGTAGTTATAAACCCTTCAAGTCTCAGTGGTGTATACGAATTTATGAAACCCACTGTACAGTCGGCGGCAAAAGTCCTGTCGCCTCACTTGCTTCACCGAGGCACGCGATGTTCATAGACTCGAGATTATTAGGTGTAGAAAACATGCGTATTTCTCGAGTCCATGAATACTGTGTGTCTCAGTGAAGCAGGTGAGGCGACAGGACTTACGCCGCCGACTGTACTGTACAGCCACAATGAAATATCCACCGACACTTTCCTTTCATCGTAGTAAATATCTTGGTAATAAAGAACAACACGTGTATAATTTTACAGCACCTCATAATAATAATAATTGAGGGAGTGAGTTGACGTAAGGTGTTATATGATAATATTTAGTTAGCTATGATACTGATTTATTTGCACAATGGAAGGAAAGTGTCGGTTGTTATTTGATTGTGGCTGTACAGCCGGCAGCATAAATTCGCGTCCATTCCATCATGTATAGTAAGCCAAAAACGTATTGTCTTCATTCCAAACCCCGTAAATAATAAAACAAATTAACCGAAACACCAGAAATTGCTTCACAAATCAGGCAACTGTGGCAGACCAGACAGTAGTAGGAGTCAGTAGTTGTGTGTAAACTGTGATGGTGGGGAAGTTGAGGACGAGTGTTGCCTTGTGAAGATATCAGTCAGTGCTGCTTCCACCTTTCTTTCTCTTCAAATCTCTACAGTGTTCACAATGAAGGGACGACTTTCTCAGCTGACTGTGCTACTCACCTATGTGGGGAAAAAGGTGTCCTACTGAGGCAACAGCAGCCACCGTAAACCACACCATCAGTGCTGCTCTCATGTTCTCTGTTCTTGCTGTAAGGATAGCAATGTATTTAGTACTTCGGTATAAGTTTATAAGCACGCCTCCAAATACATTTTAATGTCAATATGCAAACATAATAGTTAATTATATATACAATACCGTCATGAAGGTTTAAGTTGGTGCTCGTATTTCGTTTCGTCACAATATAAAATTTCATGTTAGGGTTAGGACCGAAGGTTGTTAAGGTTAGGACCGAAGGTTATTAGGGTTAGGACCGAAGGTTGTTAGGGTTAGGACCGAAGGTTATTAGGGTTAGGTCTAGGTTAGGTTAGGTCAGGTCAGGTCAGGTCAGGTCAGGTTGGTTATTAGAGTGGCTGTAAAACATTTCACCAAAAAAAAAAAAAAAAAAAACTTGGAGGCGCTATTGTAAATTTTTACCAGTACTTCCAGTGTCTCTATAATTATGAAAACAACAAGCAGGAAAAAAATAAACACACATGGCATAAGTAAATCTCAATACTGTTACGGTGCCTTATTTACAGTGTTGATAATGTTCAATGAATATTTCAATACTTATTTTGATTTGTTTATATTATATTTTGTGTATATTAGAAGTATGATAAAGGGATTAATTATAGGATGTCGAGGTTATGACGTAGACAGGGCGTGGAGTGGATTGATGCGCTTCTCGGAGGGTTTTTGTTAGTGAGGAGAGAGATCTCATGGCGGTCGAGGACAGTGGACGGTGTTTTGGTGTTGTGGTTGGATTTGAGTGATAATTTCGTACGTTCGTCATGGTCTGGGGGAATTGTGAGGTTTGTGGTATTGTTGTTGGAGTGTGGTGATTCTTTCGGGGTGATTAGGTGGTGGTAGAGGTCTGTACCAGGTGTGAATTGAGGTACATGTGAAAAGTTACTTGATCGTTTTTGGCAAAATCAACCTGTGAAATTTAAGTTTAAGGAAAAGTTAATAATTACCCCAGGCCACCACATAAGTCTTTATTCTAATGAACAAGACCCCGAATATGATCTGGACATAGAGGCCTAGACCTGCGTCCAGTACTGCTGTAAGGTTCTGTAAGGTAAGGTGAGGCGGCCATAGGTGGCGACAGGTGTTTGTTGTAGTATTGGAGTCCTGGTGGGTTATGTGGTGGCATTTCTGATGTGTTAACTCAAGGTAATATTTGGTATTGTGTTATTGGAGGGTGTCCACTGTCCTGGTGAGTTATTTGGTGGTCTTTCTGATATTTGGTGTTATTTCTGATGTGTGATGTTATTTGTGATGTGTTAATTCAAGGTAATATTTGATATTGTGGTATTGGAGGGTGTTCACCACAAACACATACCCTACATTTGAACTCAGCCTCTATAATGTGTACTGGGCGGGGAAATGAGTAATACCAGGCGATTCGAAGCTTCTTGGTCCTCACACTCTGGTCAGAAATTATGTATCACAAGTGTGCTGTACATAGGGATCACAAGACCTTGAATGATCACTTTTGCTATATCTTCTAGGTGAAACCATAGATTGACTGGACTATTAGGGATATATCACAGGGAAAAGTTATTATATTTTTTCAGATGGTTGTGTTAACATACACCCGCTGGGCCAGGCTGTTTGTATTTGCTATTGTAGAAGACAGCATCTACTGGACTGTAGCATGAATTCCTGTGTCCAACTGTACTTACAGCATGGATCTGCATTCGTGGATAATGAACATAAATAACAGTATGACTCCAGTACATTTATTACATGTTAATGTCAGTATATGTTAACAGTTTTTTAGTTCACATAATTATCACCAAATGTAAAGACGATTGACCAATTATCTCTCACAAAGATTGCAGCTTTAGTAATAAATGGTTTTATCTATGTACTGTACTGTACAAGGGTACCATTTGTGATTGGATTATTTCTACTTTAAGGTTTGGAAGAATATAACAAATAATATCAAGGATCGAGTACGACTGCAAATAGACACTGTAATTGTAAAGTTTACTAGTCGTGTATTTTAGTGAACAATAGGTAGTAGTCCATTTATGCATCGAAGTCTTGCAAGCATATATAAATAGTCGTTACAGGAAGATATATATGAACTGTGGTAGTTCACGTGAGTTTTAAACATATTATAGTTGACTTTGTGTGATTCAGTCATTGGGTAACAATGTGGTGATGTAAACATATAATTCATTAAGTTTGTCTTACTAGTAACATACGGCTGCATGTTACTATATAGGAATCTAGGATCATCTACATACATTTGTTTGTAGAAGTTTTTAGTGGGTTGTTCATATAATATAACTGGAAACTTTTTCCCCTCTTTAACGTTTGTGCTGTCACCATCTAAAGATATTTGATCCGATGTAAACAAAGATGTCTGAGATATATTTCGGTTGTATAAATAATCATGATGTTCAACTGAATCTTTGGAATCTACGTCAGTAAGCACTTGTGTATTGCTTCTTCTAACTCTGGTGTTAACGTGTCCTTCACGCTGCCAACGACGTATCCACCTGTAGACCGTAGTGACGCTTGTTCCGGTATGTCTGGCAATAGCACGGAGGGACATACCCTCCAGCCACATCAACACGAACCTGGCACGTTCTTGCATGCCAGTCGCTCGGGCTTGACGTCGCCATTCCATATTTCGGTTCTGTTGGTGAAAGAAGGCAACCTACAGGAACAAGAACCTAAGTATATACCTCTTCATCAGTACGTTGAGTGGCAAAATGTAGGCGAGAAATATTATTAAAAAAATAATAAAATATAGACAAATGGAAAGGAGCTCGTGGACGGGAGATGAAGGTAGATTTGAGTGGAGAGAAGCCAGTGAACTATATATCGCTTATGTATCGTAAATAATGAAACCTTGAACATGTCCCTAAACAAGGTTCCGATTACACTTGAAGTAATTGCTATTTAATCAATTCTGTAATCCTTTACTTTCACAATGAAGGGTTCAGAAGAGAGTGACTCATTGGATCTTACAGTGAGTGGACACATTCATTCACGACTTTGGACTGAGAATGGGAGTCGATTCAATCAATTTTTTGTCTTGAGTCTGACATTTATTTTCATAGCTATTCTTACATATGTCTAGTGTAGTGTCTCTTCTCACCACTTCCATTGCCTCTGTATCTAGATGACCTAACTAGCCATCCCACATGTGCATAACGGATATTGTATTAAAAAAATAAATAATAAGATCCAGCAGATTCTCCCAAGATCTACTAACCGATAGCTGTCACAGCATCTTGATTCCTCCCAAGTATGCCAGGAATTTGTTTTTGCTAATCATGCTACTAAACAAACAAACAGGCAAATATTCAAGCAAACAAACCATAAACATACAGACGGATGAATAACCTGTTTTTATTATTCATTTTGTGTTAAGATTCGTTATGCAGAAACATCAAACTTTCTACAGTGCTCGGCTGATCTGTGCTGTAGAGGCCCAGGGGGAAGAAAGTTAAATATCGCTTAGCCCTTCAAACCAGGAAAAAGATGGGGATTTGATTGGAACGAAGCAGGCACAATCTCAAGATCACACACACACAGTCACCTTCTGCTAGCGGACAGGTTCAAGAGGATAACGATAAACAAATTTTCCGTTTGTAATTTTAATATTTCTTTACATTTTTCTTTTTAATTAGGACAGGTGCTCTGTCCATACAGTAGGCATCATTTATATGCAGATTGTTTGGTGACTAATCATTCATTGAGTTATGGAACTGGCTGTCGAAAGGATGCAACATGATGAATCCCATTGAAAACAGATTGGGGTCTGATGATGAAGGTATGGGAGAAGAGAAGGGGCCAGGTCGTCCACGTATTTCATGTTAGAATGGGAAACACTTCGCCGAAATCAAGCTACCATTTACAACTAAAGATTACAAGAGGACATTGATGCTGAAGGGGTTTGGTCAAGTTTATTCGGGGTTTATCCTTTTTCCCCTCAATATTATACATTACATTACACAAGACCGTAGAATTAAATTATGCTATATAGTAAATAATTTATTTAATTTCGAGAGGTGGCTGAGTTTTATTTAGTTTTATATCCCTAACACATGTACGAAGCAGTCCTCCTTACAAATATGTAAACAAAATGAAAAACAATATTGAAACAGACACATACTATTAATTTAAAGTCAACATGAAGTGACAGCCAGTTTAAGTTAGCATACAAAGTGGCCGTTGGCGATATTGAAACATGCAGAAGGTTACTGCCTCATCGACACCAAATTTCAGTCACAAGAAATATCTTTCCCTAAAGAAATGTATAAAAGATAACTGCAGTAAAATTAATTATACCTAAAAATATGATGTCTGGAATGGATGAATGTGACAATACTCCACTTCTTTCCATATTATAATCTCCTGCATTCTTTTTGTTTTGATATACATTTATTTCCCATCGGTATTCACAATTAGTTAACAACTAGACCATATTTTTTTCCTTCCCAGCGGTCTCAGCGTGGAGTGTAAACAAACCGAGTGAGTTGCCAGGCGTACAATAAAAGTGAAGTATGTGTAATTAAGTAATTAGTGGGGTGTTTTTTGTGACGAAAATATACTCTGTCTCCCCTCACTGTCACACTTTCCGTGAGTGAATTCCTGGCGCTGTAGGTGGTCACATGACAATTCGTATAGCATGACAGACAAACAGAGTCTCTTCATTTAGATATATAGATATAGAGGGACTAATATTTCTTGCTTCTATACAAGACTTACTGGAAACTTCAATGACGTCATAGCCAAGCAACAGGTACAGTACGTCATCACTGGCTGGGAGTTGAGGCTGTTGGTTGGCTATATTCTATACAGATCATTTTAAAATACATGGCCAGATGTAAGCCAAAGAACATTCATAAAGCGAAAAAGAAATGTCGGTACTTTGGTGCACTAAAGTTTATTTCTTTAGCCATGCAGCTACGATTCTTTGTACTTATCTTATAGGCAGTACTTATTAGGCAGGGGAAAGGATTTTATAATAGTTGTTGCATGTGGAGATGTAAAGTGGGAAGATTGAATGCAATAATCGAGGCCTTGGAATTGATGAGAAGTACATCCCAGAGATCTACACAGAAAGGATCGAGGTCGTAAACGAAAATGGAAAGGCATGAAATTAATATAGTAAATTTTAAAATAATAATTGTTTCTTTAAAATGTAAATTAGGTGTAAGAGTCAGGAGGTCTCTATTACATAGTTTTGTAATATTTACTAAAAATATAATTACACTAATATCAAGTATAATAATAATACAAAAATAGAATTGTAATAACACCAACCCAATAATTATTCAGCTGTACTGTATATTTATCTTAACTTGATCTAACCTAACCTATTTATATAACTGAAATGAACGTGTTTTTTGTTTTTACTCAAACTTGACCTAATCTGCCCTAATTAATGAAAATGTAAACATATATTATACTTTACTTTATATATACAGCATATATAAACTTGACTTTTGTTATTAATAATTGGAGAATGATCTGCTGAGCAATAACACACTGACTGATTGACATTAGGCGCCGTAACAGCGAGGCCATACAACGCCAGAAAAAGGTGATAGAGAGTCGAGACAGCAAGCAAAGCAGGAAGGAAATAGAGATAAAAGATCTGGACCAATCAATCCATGGTATGATATCATTTTGCCACTAAGTGAAATGTGTTCGTGTCCAAATAATAATATGAGGCGAATGGTTGAAAATTCTATGGCCAGTGGACAAGACATGAACAATAATTGAATAAAAATATACCAGGTAAATATATTGAATCTCTTATACCGAATGCTAAAGGATATAATAATTTATTGATCTATCTAGTCTGGTATTTAATATGAAAAAAAAAAAGAAGAATATCGGAACCTGATAGAGTTTTAGTACTAAAGCTAAAAGGGATAATATAGAGCACATTGTTTTGGGAGGTAAATCTGGAGCAAATGATTCCTCCAAATTATTCCAAGCAACAGAACACCAATATGTTTGTTCTTCTGGTCCTGTTTCCTGGCATACTTTGGAGGAATCGAGTCACTCCAATATACCAATAATGTGTTATAGAACTCCTTAATTAACACAGATGACGATATTATGGAGTTGATGAATACATTTATTATTATTTGTTATTATTATTATTTATTATTATAATTTGTTATTATTATTATTATTATTTATTATTATTATTTATTATTATTATTTATTATTATCTATTATCATTATTTATTATTATTATTATTTATTATTATTATTTGGTGTGCCTACTTTAACGAAATTCGAGTAAGCATCATTATTATTATATTTATCAGCCTACAACATAATATATTAAACTCCTTGAAAACATTATATCATAGAACATAATAATAATACTTTAAGAAAGATTAAAATCCTTGTTTGATTTATATATGGTGAATAGCGTTCTGTAATTACTACCGGTGAGTTACGTAGCTGATTGATTACTTTTTTATACGTCTCACAGTCAAGTTGGACATGATTAAAAATGTACAGTCGGCGGCAAAAGTCCTGTCGCCACACCTGCTTCACCGAGGCACGCGATGTTCATAGACTCGAGATTATTAGGTGTAGAAAACGTGTGTATTTCTCGAGTCCATGAACACTGCCTGTCTCGGTGAAGCAAGTGAGGCGACACGACTTTTGCCGCCGACTGTACCAGAAAATGGAAATTGATATGTGTTTATATTCTTATACAGTACTATTAGGTTTTGATAGATATTTACTGGATAATGTTCTGGCGCTATAGGACCTCGATGTTGCGGCGCCTAATATCCATCAATCAATCAATCAATTACTGGTTAATGTTGACACGAATATCTTAATTGTATCTAGTGTCAATATTAAGGAGATAGTAACGAATATCTTACTTGTAGCCAGTGTCAATATTTAGGAGATAGTATACTCTTGGTACAGTCACCAGCATTCATAAGTACACAGCTATAGTTGAAGCTTCGAACAGTCCAAATCACCAATGAATTCCTTCCAATGGAGATCTTATTGTGCATTTATTGGCTGTTTCAAGGTATTCGAAGCACACCTGGATACCTATTAGTGCTTGTGAGTGTACAGTTGAGCAAGTAGAAAGTGCAAGAATAATGTGGCTTTATATGACATCATCTGGTAGTTGTTTGTATTATTATCTCGCGTATATTTATGAATGAATCACTGGGAACCCAAAGGCAATGTAAGGTGGAACATGATTGGCTAAACTTGGTGCATGGTGAAGATGTTGCCTTGTACAGATAGACTATTGTTGCACTTTCTACTTGCTCAACTGAACATTAGACCACCTTGATTCCTCCAAAATATGATTATGGTAAATATTGATATTGGTAGATTTTGGTCCGGATTTCTGACATACCATATAGTACTTTGGAGGAATTGAGACTCTCTGATGTACAGTTGCCTGATGAAGTTCGGTGTTATTAAATCTGGAGCAACTGATTCCTCCAAACAATTCCATGCAACAGATCACCATTATTTTTGTTCATATGGTCTTGTTTTTCTGTCATATTTTGGAGGAATCAAGACGCTCTAATAAACCAAAAGTAGAACATCCCCTTAAGGTGGTAATTCTTTTTTTTTTGGTACATTGGAGTGCCTTAATTCCTCCAAAGTATCCCAGGAAACAGGACCAAAAGAGCAAAAATAATAGTGTTCTGTTGCTTGGAATAGTTTGGAGGATTCAGTTACTCCAGATTTACCAATACAAAACTCTCCCCTTAATTAAAGCTCAGACTGTGTTTATTTTTTTCAGTCACATGAGAAATATGTAAGGAAATGTTGGCACAGTTAAACGAGTGTTGATTACAGTGCAAATATTGAACTTAGAATATGTTATTTCATAGTTTACAATATTACAAACTCTGTGGCCCTACCCTACACTCGATCGGTTAGGTCTTCACAAACTTCGTCAGGCAATTGTTTCTAAAAGGGTTTAAACTCCTTAATAATAATAATTAAAAAAACACTAATAATTCACCCTTGTTCTTCTTGTTCGTGTACACTCGTGATACGTAATTTCTGACCAGAGTTGAACGACAGGCACCACACACACACATACCCTGCATTCGAACTCAGCCTCTTTATGTGTGTACAGTACTGGGTGGGGAAATGAGCAATACCAGGCGATTCGAAGCTTTCTGCTCCTCACACTCTGGTCAGAAATTATGTATCACGAGTATACAGGATCCAGATTCAGATCTCTCCCAGAATTTGATCAATAATTTTGTTGCCAGACACAGACTACTCTATTCTATTACATCATTGTATCAACAGCTGCTACAAGGTAATTGGTAACAACCATTAGTTCAACTCTACCACAAACCAAACACTGCACTGATTTCTTAGACTGATGGAGACTGACACGAATTTGATATCGAATATACAGTACTTTCCATCCCTTATACAAAAGTATTTACAATACAAAAATGTGGTAAGTAGTAGGTGGTTATTGGGGCTTAACCTTCATTGTAATGGTCATTTAGGCTATGTAATTGTATGGTGATTAGAATGTTTACAATATATTATGTGGATACATGTGGATAAGTGTCCAAGTGTTTGTGTGTGAAACTTTCTTATATTGCTGGGTTATTCACTATAGAAATAACAGATTTCCCGCATAGTGTATTTGCCATCTGTGTCCATGCTGCAATAACATGAATAACACAAAAATAAAATAAAAATAGTCTTACATGTTTGGTTTCTGAAGAGGAAGGAGATGCAGCCAACCACAACAAGAGCTGAGGGGAAAGTGTTTATCTCTGCCTTCCCCTTCCCATATTATATTCAGCCTTACATTTCACCTTCCCTCTTATTGGTCGGAGTCATCACGTGACGAAAGCAAACCGAGGCGCCATTGGTCAGTTGACAACAAAGGTTCTGTGTGATAATAATCTGTTCTATACTTGCTTTGCTGCATAGAAATTGTAAGTTACGGAACCTAAGTAAGTAATTATATATATTCAAAACACCTCCCTAATGGGAACCGCCTTGACGTGGTGGGGGGGTTTGTGTGTCTCTGAGACGTGGCGAGGTAGACTAGAGGGGGCTCCGGCCCCTGCTCTGCCCCGATTTCGGAGAGAGGGCTTCCCATGCTAGGAAGGTTGCCAGTGAGAGACCAGACTAAATAGTTCCCATCTTTCAGTTCAACTGTCCCTCTTTTCATTTTATTTCCTTCCTGCTTGCTGTCACACCTCTCTGTCACCTTTTTCTGGCGCTATATGACCTCGATGTTGCGGCGCCTAATATCCATCAATAAATAAATAATATATTCAAAACAATCCTGACTACCATAAAGCTTTATTCAATGTTCTTACAAAATCTGTTTTAATATGGTACAGTTTGACACATGAATGGGTTGTACAGCCCAGGTGAAAGATACTTGTCCCATTTGAGTAACCAGTGTTTATTATCAGGTACTTGCTTTTTATTACCATCCTCAATACTGACTTCAATACTGAATACTTTGGCACTAAGGAACACATACACGCACACCATCCTCAATACTGACTTCTGCCCCTGATGTCTCCTATTTTGCACTAAGGAACACACATACACACACCATCCTCAATACTGACTTCTGCCCCTGATGTATTCTATTTGGCACTAAGGAACTTGATATTGGGAGAAATTGACCATCTTTCACTTGGGCTGTACCACCCATTCATGTGTCCAATTGTACATTCTGCAACAATATCTTCACAATACACACACACATATGGGATTCACGGAGGGGCCACGGTGTACAGAACACTGTGTATCCGAACATCATTGTTTTGTCAACAGTGAGACTCATGATTTGAGCCCTAATTTTAAACTAGTTATGTATGATTAATTGTATCAATGGGTAGCCCTCTCAGTCCTCTGGCAGCTGTATACATATTTTTTTTAGCTCCGGCCTCAGCCGAGAACTCAAGGTCTTATCGTAATTATTGTTCTTGTTCTTGTTCTTCTTGGGGCGACAACTTCTTAAAAAAGCTTCAACTGACTCACTCACTCACTCACTCACTCATTCTTCTTGGGTCGACCATTTCTTAAAAGGGGTTCAACTCACTCACTCACTCACTCATTTCACTTGAATCATTAAGAGCCGGAGCTTTTGAAGGGTTTTCCTTCATGTTCTTGTTTTTACTTAAAATGTGATTGAAACATTCGTTTCTAAGCTTCTATTCTTGGGTACCCTAAAATATAAACAGGTATGTTTATTCCTCTCTCTCTATCTCTCTCTCTCTCTCTCTCTCTCTCTCTCTCTCTCTCTCTCTCGTAATGGAAGTAGTCCCTATGGTGATATAGGCAGTACTTTAAGGGCTTCTCTCTTAGTTTTTGAACTGTTCCACCATTCCTTCTATCTCCTTTGTGAGTTCTTATCCCACCTCTATCTTATCATCCTAAACAGGGCGGTCTTCATTCAATCTCCACTCTCTCTCTCTCTCTCTCTCTCTCTCTCTATATATATATATATATATATATATATATATATATATATATATATATATATATATATATATATATATATATATATATATATATATATATATATATATATATATATATATATATATATATATAGTTGTTTGGTGAACTGGCCTAATTAATTTACTATCTGTATTTTGCTTTATTAATGTTTGATTCACATTACCAGCCACATTAAAGAAACTAACGAGACACCAACGATTACATTACACACCCAATGAATCAAGAGTGTTTGAACCTTATTTGCTCAAATCACGGTGTGTTCGTCTGTACGTTACCTCTCTTGACACGTCATCTAGAAAGACCCCTGAGTCCATATACCCTGCCACTAAGGTGGGTCTGAGATTCGGGATAGGGAGTGTATGTATACACATACATGCCACCACGAAAATGCTCCCAGTTTCAATCGATGTTACACGAAAGTAAAAATGACTAAATAGATGGAAAGGAAATTTGATCATCAATTGTACAACATACATATGACAGCAAATTGGTGAGCTTTCTGCATATTTTTGCCTTTATATTGCCATTGACCCTTACGATCTCTGCATCAAAGTTAATGAAAATAAACAATGAATTCACTTCGATAATAAAATCATTTATGAGGAAAGAGTTAGGACAAAACTATAATATGTCATCGACATATCGGAGCAAAATTTTACTTGGTTCCATAATCGTAAGTGTTGCCAACACAGCCGTTGGGTTCACCCTCTGGACCTATAGACTAATGTGCCTCTAGTAGGGACAGTTAGAGAATGCACGACTGCTGTTTCTGTGGTTCAGCGTTCGAGTCTTGCTCGGGACATCAAAATTCTCTCACTGTTGCCAAAGGTGACGGAGACCCTGTGAACTAGAGACCCTATAGAAACTCTACTGTGAACATTGGGTAGAGGATTGGAGTCGGCTGTCTGAGATCTTCCTGCTTACACAGCTGATAGTAGTGTGATTTGATGTAATGTAATAATGTCATGTAATTAAGTAACGTGATGTAATGTAATGTAAGTTCATAATGAGTTTACCTTGCCATTGTCGGTTGTGTGTGTATGATTTTGTCTGCGTCTTATTTTTAGTTTAGTCTGTAGTCTTTTCCTTTTCATATATATTTGCATTAAGTTGTGATATGAAGTTATCGTTTACTCTATGAATTTTGGACAGTCATTCGAATAAAGGATAAAAAAATAGATACTCCACAGAGGTATCAACCCAATATTATAATATTATGTAACAGATCGCACCCTATCCCTCGTAAAAGTATTGTCAACATTATCAGAACAGGTAATAATGAATATGCACCTCAGTACTTTGTATATTAATTTTATTCACAAATATTCATAATGTAATAAATTGTCGAAATATATTGTGAGGATCAGTGAGTGGTAGGAAGTGTAGCTCGATGTTCCGTCTTTGTAACTGATGTATTCCACCAACTGAGCTGTAGCCTACTCAGTACTCATAGCCTGTATACTCACTGGTTCTTCATTGGACGACATGAAAAATGAAGAGTTCCACACAGAACACTAGAAGGCTGATGGACACACCTACTGACAACACCGACAGCATACCCTAAAGATAATAATAATAATAATAATAATAATAATGATAAATCAATCTAGAGGTAAAACTAATTCAATTTGATAAATATTAATACATAATTATCATGTCATATAATATTGGTAATTATGCAAGTATAACACTCATCCCAACTCATGATTG
This sequence comes from Petrolisthes manimaculis, assembly GCA_034508575.1. NCBI lineage: Eukaryota > Metazoa > Arthropoda > Malacostraca > Decapoda > Porcellanidae > Petrolisthes > Petrolisthes manimaculis. The sequence continues at coordinate 51,488 of JAWZYT010001539.1, forward strand.
ACTGCCAGTGGTCGAGAGTCACTGTTGGAGACTCTCTTGTGTAAGTCTCTGCCATGGTGTTGTCCAATGTGTTAAAGTATACGTGATGTTAACTGCATTGACCAGAAGGAGAGGTGGAGGACTAAGAAAAAACTTGCCTGTCATCTTACGGGCTCTTCTGAACACTTGGGGGTTTAGGAATACTGAGGCAACATAGCTACTAGGCGCAATCTACAGTTCAACTTGCGTATATAGAATAAATGATTGACCGATTGATATTAGGCGCCGTAACAGCGGTCATATTGCGCCAGAAAACGGTGATAGAGAGATGAGACAGCAAGCAGGAAATAAATAAAAAGAAAAGAGGGATAATTGAAGAACTAAAAGCTAGTGGCTGGGTATAGGCTATAATATGGAATAAAGCCATTCAGCTCCTTATATGACATTACTGTTTCATTTCACTACCAAATAACAGCGTGAGGTGCCGTGAGTTGCTGCGAAAAAACAAACAAAAAAACAATCAACCCTTAATTTGGTAAACAGAACAAATATCAATTCCCGTCTATATCTCCTATTTATATTACTTATACAGTACTATAGTATACCACATAACTGTTATTCACAGCATTACATAACAATGTAGTTATTTACCAAAGAATTATTTACCTTTTTAAATTCGGCGCGGGCTTTGTATTATCCAGCAGACCTCGGCCAAGTTGGAGCCTTGAAAACACCTCATTGGGAGACTAACTGACGGATTTCTAATAAAGGCCTGCCAGAGGTTTACACAAGTGGGGATGTCCGGCGGGCAGAGTGGTCGTCGGGTAAATTTTAGAGTGGACCCATTCTATGATACTCTCTTGATAAAGGAAACACTGGAGATTGGACAGACTAATAAGAATATTTTGTCTATTGTGTTCGAAGATATATTCTGCACAGTCTCCAGTCCCTGTCTGTGTCTTTCAAGTGTGTCCTGATGGTAAATATTAAAGTAATATATAATAATAAGATGTTCACCTTTATTTTGTATACTAATTCAACCAACGATTGGTGAAGTTTATCGTTTGTTGGCACATGTGTAACCAGAGGAATATGACAACAATGAGAGAGAGAGAGAGAGAGAGAGAGAGAGAGAGAGAGAGAGAGAATTATTACCCATATGTGGCGGAGTGCGATTGCAGATTTGATGGCCAGCTTTCTTGGGGCGTTCAGACAGCTGGTCAAGTTTGGAGTGTATAGTTCGTCCCAATAATTAATGAGTCCTGCTTCCGTCGCCTGCATACCCCTGAAGTAAACAAACACCAGAGTATAAATGCCTTTGTGTTGACATCCACACCCGATGTTCTCACGATGTTTGTGTATTTTCGTATTTAAGACGATCAAAATAAAAACATGAAAGACCAGAGGGACACACACGAGTGAAAACCAGCAGGCCACTACATACAGCTCCGAGTGAAGGTAACGAGCGTATTAACAAGTGAAGAACAACAACTACAGTACAGTCACAAGCACTCATGATAAGTAAACTGTTTTGGTTGCATGAAGTTTTGAACAGTACACCAATTAAGTCACCAACGAAGTCATTCCAATGGAGATCTTATTGTGCATTTCTTTACTGTCTCTTAAGTATTCGAAGCACACCTGAATACTTATTTGTGTTCATGACAGTACAGTTGCCAAAAAAGATATTGCGACAACTATTGATACAACATTTAATATATTAATGTCTATAGTTGTTTGTAGGCATTATAAGTATGTATTACAGAAAGATATGTATATTTCCTTCTGTTATACATGTTTATAGTCCCTACAAATAGTTGTGGATATTACTAGGGTTAAAGTTCTATCAAGATTTGTCGCAATACCTTTTTTGGCAACTGTACATTATATAAGAATTATATACGACATAATCGGCCAATCATCACTTAGTGATTTTAAGGCTAGCAGTTTTTACAAAAGTCGCTAATTTATCATAGTCACATAATGTGTTTAGTTCACATCCTTAATTTTATTGATAAGGCTAAAGTAGTTTGATTACATTATTATAATGTTCATCACTTTTCCCTCAACAACATAAACTATAACATGCTACTTGCTACATAATAAAATATAAACTTTATACTTGCGACTTAGTGCAGGGACCAGAGAGCTTCCCTTTGGACCTGCCATGGAATTCATTGACGTGAGGAACTGTGCTCGTCCTAAGTAGAAGTCACATTGTCCTGTTGGTTAAGATGGAATATATAATAATAATAATAATTATTATTATTATTATTACTTCATAATTTAACATGAGTGTCTCACAGACTGAATTGATAAGTTTGTCATGGTATACCGGGTAATCTTCGTACATAGTGGATATTCATATGTTAAGAGTCTCATAATCTGTTTTGACAACTTTGATAAGACACTGAGTATATTGCAGACTTGGTTATTTCTGTCATACAAAGTGATATAATAGTGGAATATCATGTCTTCCATGAAAGTTGTTGGACAAGTACCAGTTCACAGTTATCAGCAGAATTGTTGCAAGGTCATTTAACAATTTTACACATATCCTTCTTATCAAATAACATTTATTAGTAACAGATGTTTGTTCATCTCAATTATTGTCTCAAATCTAAACACAATATTGATAGAGTAAGGAAAGACTATGATTTCCATTACAATACAAGAACTTGCAAACATATTATACACCTCATACCTTTTTAATAAAACTTTCAGTAATGAATAATGGAAAACATCATCAAGCCTCGGAGACCTCTGGGAACGGGTGGCGGGCCCCTAAACTCACCCAAGTCTGGAGCCACACATGTAGGGCAACAATTGTGTTTTTTTCTACTAACTTCCCATTTGTTAAGGACCCTGTGATGTAGTCAGCAAATTGGAGATAAATGAGTCCTTCAAATATGGCCACGAAACACCAACTATATGGAAGGAGCTTGTTTCGTGGGATGTTCAGGAGGAATCAGAAGCCTCCAATTTCAAACACGATCACAGGGTCCATAATTAAGTAGCACCTCTCCTCTTTAAGGACACTGTAATTGTGTATGATAATTGGGGACTTCTGACTCCTCCTGACTATACCACAAAACAAGCCCCTTCCATATAGGTGTGTGCATTTCGTGGCATTATTTTAATGACTCATTTACCTCCAATTTCCTGACTACATCACAGGGTCCCTTAATGATCCTCAAATTCTCTTCCTCACCGAAACTCGGGTAAGAGCAACAACTGATAGGAACCCGTTCATTGTCTGCTCTTACTTTATTTTTAGTTTCGTACAATTATCAACACAAATGAATAAATCAACTTAAGGAATGGGAAGCTGTTAATTAAGCAAGTCAGAACAATTAGGAACAAGAGAAGTATAAAGAAGGCTTGGATCTGCTGGTGAGTGAGGACTGAAGGGGGGGAGGATGCCATGAGAGATTAAATATGTGTTAGCTTCAGGTAGGCTATATACATGTATGTGACAATTAAAATAGCAAATACAATCACTCAAACCAACAATGTAAATCTTGGTGACCCTCCCGTTACACTATATAAAACAAGCATACGACATATTCTTATAAAACTGAGATAAAAATATAAATGCAGTACGTAAACAGCATACAGTACAGTGGGTATTTCCAATGACACAAATCGGTACCTTAAAACAAAAATATAATAGCATAGAAAGTTTATAGCCTATACCTGTTGTTGAAAAATCCTGGGCTATCCTCACTTTCTGATACAACTCATTGTTTATATAAGCTGAACCCCCCTTTCTGACCATTGTTTGTGCATGAACTATATCTCGGTTCTCAATCAGCTTGATACGGTTATCACTGTGAAGATTCCAGACATCACGCATTACACCATCTCCAGCAGCCTGAAAATTATAAGTTGAGAGGGTTATTATGAAACAGCAATATATATATATATATATATATATATATATATATATATATATATATATATATGACTTGTTCTGACCTAACCTAACATCAAATCTGGACCAACTTATTACCAGGACCTAAACGGGGCAAATTACCGGGACCTAACCTGAGCAGATTATCGAGACCAAACCAAATGTACACTCGCCATTTTATTTCAACATTTTTAACAGGAAATAATACATTATGGTTTATATGTTATCTTTTCCTGTCTCAGTTCTAAAATCATCAACTTATGATAAGGTTTATTAAGGGGAGAGTATACTTTTGTTACATTGGAGTGCCTTGATTCCTCCAAAGTATGCCATGAAACAGAACCAGATGAACAAAAAAAATAATGGTGCCCTGTTGGAGTTAAGAGTTTGTAGGAATCATTATCTCCAAAAATGTCCAAACTATATAATATATAGTTATATTATACCCTCCCCTTAAATGAAATACCTTAAATGCCTGTTCTTCCATGGATCCTTTGTTCATGTAGACAACAACTGGGTTATTAACAATGTCTTCCAGTGTCTGTATGTGTAAGGAGATATATCTGACAGCCAGCAGGGACATGAGGTTACCAGCGTAACTCTTGATGACAACCAACACCATCAACATCCACACACCCAACACAACACGCTCCCAAGACCATACACCAACTCCTATTATATCTATACATACGGAAATTATATCAGTGTTATATTGTAAATAATATAGTTTATCAATTAATATATATATAAAACACGCTCCCAAGACCATACACCAACTCCTATTATATCTATACATACAGAAATATATATATATATTATAATATCAGTGTTATATTATAAATATAATATAGTTTATCTATTAATCTCTATCTATATATAACACGCTCCCAAGACCATACAGGAACTCCAATTATATCTATGTATACGGAAATATATATATTATTATATCAGTGTTATATTGTAAATAATATAGTTTATCAATTAATTTATATATAATTCAAACCATATGACAATGAACTGATTAGTGAACAATTCATGAAATATATACCTTACCTTGATATAAAAGTATGCGAATAGGGTTTATAACACTATTGCTCCGTGTCTGTGTCATAGTGTCGACTGTCTTTGAAAGAAAATAATGAGGTTGAAATATTATGAGAATGGTAACCGCCACTAGTGCCATAATGATTGCCATCCAGACAACAGGTGTGAAGGGAAGCAAGAAACTCCAAGGGTCAATCTCAGGTTTGCTTCGACCAACCATCATGCGTTGACAATTGAGGGACACAGTGAAGGTAAAGTCCACCACTGAATATCTCTGTACAGTCATTGTGAATAGTCCAAGTCCAAGGTCAGCTTTCTAAGAATAAAAGAGGTTACACTATTATAAGCTATTAGGCTATAATATAAAAGATGTTAGACTATTATAAGCCATTAGGCTATAATATAAAAGAGGTTAGACTATTATAAGCCATTAGGATATAATTATAATACAAAAACGTTAGTAAAATAAAAATAAGTTTTGATGGTACAGTCACGAGTACTAATAAGTATCCAGGTGAGTTTCGAATCCCCAAAGTCAGTAAATAAATACACAATAAGATCCCCATTGGAATTGGTTTGTTGGTGAATTGGATTGTTGAAATTGTACAATGTAATATATAAGTGTGCTAAATTCTGTAAAATTACACAGTTATATAATTATATGCAATCGTAGCAACATGTCTGCAAGATTTCCTATGATGCAAACCAAAATTGCAATCTAATTCCAATTGGTAAACACCTTTATTACCATTACAAAATAATGTGTGTGTGTTTGTGTTATTGTTATTATTAGTGATTTGTGGCAAAAGTCATAATGCTACTGGAAATGGTAGTGATAAGCAAATGTTATAGGAATATTACTAGTAGATGATGAGTGGAAAACTTTATGGGTATATATATATGTTTATATTAACGTGGACAACGCCTTACTTCACCTCAATATTTTAACGTGGACAACGCCTTACTTCAGTGACCTCAATATTTTAACGTGGACAACACCTTACTTCACCTCAATATTTTAACGTGGACAACGCCTTACTTCACCTCAATATTTTAACGTGGACAACGGGTTTACTTCACCTCAATATTGGATGAAAAGGAAGGAGGAAAGTGCCTGACCTGACTCAACACCAAACCAATCATTCCAGTCCATGAGCCATCAGGACGATCAATGCCCCACTGTCCATCCCCAGGTTCCACATACTGTATACTGTAATGGCGACAACTTTGTACCATTAAGGGGTGTGTGGGAGTAGGGGACAGGCTTGGGGGGGACTTGGGAGGTGCGGGAATAGGGGGACAGGCTTTGGGGGGGACTGGAGGGGTGCGGGAATAGGGGGACAGCCATGGGCTGGGTAGAAAGCCGGTCCCCTATTCCCACAACCCTCTAACCCCCCCCAAACCCCACCCCCAAGCCTGTTCCCCTACTCCTGCACCCCCCTTCAAACCCCCCAAGCCTGTCCCCCTATTCCTACACCCCCTTAAATAGTATATCATATAGTTATCATATAATTGCTAAGTAATGTCATTTTTTTAGCTAGCATAACTCAAAAAGTCTACTGTTATGATAATGTTTGTACTACAAATACCTATATAGCTTTTGCATTAATGTTATTTACGTTTATATTATACATTTGTAGTATTGTAATAATACCTTATGTCATTCTTGGTTTTCAGTAAAGACTAAATATTTATTTTAATTATATGAGAGATTATAGTTAGCACTAGACTGCTTCCATACATAATACATTTATATACATCCTTGTCTCACTCCATCAGACTGGAAACCAATCACTGAATTCTCCATCTAGTCTCACAGATCCTACACAACCTCATCCAGCAGCTTTCAAACTATACCATACATTAGCAGCACTTCCCATAAACTTTCCCTCTATACCATACATTAGCAGCACTTCCCATAAACTTTCCCTCTATACCGTACATTAGCAGCACTTCCCATAAACTTTCCCTCTATACCATACATTAGCAGCACTTCCCATAAACTTTCCCTCTATACCGTACATTAGCAGCACTTCCCATAAACTTTCCCTCTATACCGTACATTAGCAGCACTTCCCATAAACTTTCCCTCTATACCGTACATTAGCAGCACTTCCCATAAACTTTCCCTCTATACCGTACATTTGCAGCACTTCCCATAAACTTTCCCTCTATACCGTACATTAGCAGCACTTCCCATAAACTTTCCCTCTATACCGTACATTTGCAGTACATCCCATAAACTTTCCCTCTATACCGTACATTAGCAGCACTTCCCATAAACTTTCCCTCTATACCGTACATTTGCAGTACATCCCATAAACTTTCCCTCTATACCGTACATTTGCAGTACATCCCATAAACTTTCCCTCTATACCGTACATTAGCAGTACATCCCATAAACTTTCCCTCTATACCGTACATTTGCAGTACATCCCATAAACTTTCCCTCTATACCGTACATTAGCAGTACATCCCATAAACTTTCCCTCTATACCGTACATTTGCAGTACATCCCATAAGCCTTCCTTCCCTATCAACTAACTATCTTATAAGTTTCTCTAAAATCATAAGGGCTATTAACAATTTCTTGTTATTTTTACATGCTTTCTTGATCAAATACCTCTATGTAAACAAAAAGAATACTAGAAAATGTATAATACTAACGTGAAGTTCATAAGATCAGCCATTGTTTCCAAGAGAGAGTTTTCAGAATTGAAGACAAGTAGTTTCTTCTCTCCAGGAAAATCTGGATCATTTATCAGTTTCCTTCTGGCAGTCGGCACCACTACTCGTGCCACCCTCAGGCGGGGACGCTGGGAAAGTCTGGCAGAGAAAACAAAACAGAAGCATTTGATCTAGTCCATTGATTTCTCCAAAGAATGTCAGGTAACGAGACCAGATGGACAAAAATAATGATGGTCTGTTGCTTGGAATAGTTTGGAGTAATCAGTTGCTTCAAAATTGGTAACATTGTATTATCCCCTTAACCAAGTATGATTCACTGAAATGTAAATATGTAGGATCGCCAAAATGACAAAGATTGATTGATACTAGGCGCCGTAACAGCGAGGTCAAGTGCAGTAAATAATACTTACATGGAAAACTTGTCAGGGTACAACTGAGAGGAGGATTTTACTGTTAGTCCTTTCTCTGGACGCCATACTGCTTGAGACAAAGGTTGGGCTGCTAGTGGACTGTAGGGAAAGTCCATGTATAGCTTGCCCCTAAAAAGTAAATGTTAAAATTAAAATTCATGATCAAAATCATAACTAGCAACTTTTCGGTGTAGTACTTAGCTGCCACAACTCCTATAACCTATATTCTTGTAACTACAATATCATAGTGAAGATATTGGCCAAAATTGTGTCTAGTGAGTTATTTGACAAGAACATCAACAAGTAGAAGCAGGATACTGACACAAGTTTAGGAGTGGACGACAAGATGACTAACAGAGAGTTGGTCAAAGACAGTGTTCTCCGGAGTGTCTCGAGCTGCTGTAGTGGGAGTCTGGTGATTATAAGTAACCTCGTAGTCCATACCATCAGGGAGTTCTCCAGAGATAAAACCGCAAAGGCATCCAGAAAATATGGACTGTCACTTACTACTACCACAGTCACTGGCCACGATACTACTCGTAGCTGTAAAATAATAATAAGAAAGCATAATTGTTCTAGCCAACATATATTTGAGCAGCTACCCAGCATTAATGATCTTGAAAGTGACAACTTCATCACAGAATTATAAAAGTGACAACGAACTACCCACCTCAGTAAATATTTCACCTGTGAAATGTGAGAGTAACCTACCCTTCTAGCCTGGACGAGTATCTTGGAGAGTTGTGCCTGCATCAAGTTTACGTTCTGGTCATCCCCAGCAATTTGGAACACACACACACCCGACGTTGATGCCAGCTCGGACACACCGTCAAACTGGCAGTGCAATAAACTACTTAGGTCGTATATAATGGATTAGGCCATAAATTTGATCTAGATAATAATTTCATGCCATGCTTATATAAGTGTTATCGATATACAAATCATAATTATTTGGCTCAGCAGAGATGTTAAATTACTGACGGGTATAATCCAAGTTTTTTTTTTTTTTTTTTCGTGAAGGTTGGGAAATGTTATTAATTAAACTCCCGGTATATGAACTAAGAAAAGCACCTACACCTTTCCAGCTCAAACTCTATAGGGACATTTGATTTTATCGATACAATAGCCAGATAAGGGGGTGCGGGAATAGGGGGACAGACTTGGGGGTTTGGGAGGTGAGGGAGTTGGGTGACAGGCTGGGGGGGTTAGGGGGGAATAGGAGATAAGGCTTTCTAACCCCCCCCCCCCCAAGCCATGTCCCCCTATTCCCGCACAACCCCAGTCCCCCACACCCACCCCACCCAAGCCTGTCCCCTACCCCCACACCCATTTAAATTATGTTATAAATGGGAAATTAAACAAAGGTCAATTCGATTCTCTAACATTAATCAAAGGTCAAATCGATTCTCTAATATATAAGAAAACAATAAGTTACAGCAACTACATTTAAATACATTGAAATCACACCCTCATACTTAAATTTTATATAGAGCACTCCAAATATACAGTATATTAGATAAATAAATAAAGTTCGTAATGACATTATGATCGACTTGTATAAAATCTCTCACATCCCGTCAAACAGGTCACTTTCGCCCATCAACAAATTCTTCGTATAAATAATTCTTGCGAAATCACTTTAGTATATAATTTCAATAACACATTTTCATTGTCATGGTTAATTACCCAGAATATTCCTTCAACTAACTGTCCCTCTTTTCCTTTTATTTCATTCCTCTGGCGCTATATTATGACCTCGTTGTTGCGGCGCCTAATATCAATCAATCAATTAATTAAAATTAGTCGTGGTAAAGTCATGGTCTAATGTACTGCAACCTGGTGAATAAAAGCGAGCTATTTGAGTTAATTTTATGAACCAAAATTGCACACACCAACAGCTATAGTTTCGGATCATTTTTCGAAGCCATCTCATTGGAAGGTGTTGCAGTACATACATTAGACCATGACTTTACCCCATAGGACACTCCTCTATATATATTACACATCGAGTGAAGCCGTAGACCGACCCCTCACAGCTTTGCTTTGGGTTCACTAAAGCCACAAACAAATAACTACCCACACTTTCCTTCCATCGTGAAAATAAATCAGTATCGTATCAAAATATAATCATACAACAACAACACCTTACGTCAACTCAACCCCCTCAATTATTATTATTATTATTGTGAGGTGCTGCAAAATCATACATACACGTGTTGTTCTTTTATTACGAAGATATTTACTACGATGGAAGGTAAGTGTCGGTGGATATTGGATTGTGGCTGTACAAGGAGCATAAATATTACAGCACTAGCCTATCTGTATTTGGAGAGAAGGGTACAGTCACTGTCAATAATCCTGCAACACCTTCGAATGAAATAGTCTCAAATAATGGTGTGAAACTACAGCAGTCTGTTTGTGTATTATTGGACTCCTTATTCCAATGGTAGATAAATCTGGACAATACCGGTGTTGTTTGTTGAATAATAATAATAATGTCAGGGGAGAGGGTACACACATTCTTCAAACATTATACACTATACATGCTGTATTTACAAACTATACAATTTTAAGGCAAACGGGTTAAAGGAAATTGATATTTCTGCATTGATAAGTTTATTGTTAACTTTTTTCCAATTGTCTGACAGTTTTTCTTTGTTCTTGGTTCAGTTGTAGTAGTTGGCCGAACTTCGTTGACGTTTCGGAGAGATCATTCGTCATATCATACACGTGTTGATCTTTAATACCAAGATATTTACTAGGATGGAAGGAAAGTGTGCAGGGTTGGATCAAATACTGACTTTTTGCAAGTCAAATACAAATACAAATACTTTCGTTTGGGATTCCAAATAATATAAATACAAATACTTTCGTTTGGGATTCCAAAAATATAAATACAAATACAAATACTTTTATTCCCAAACCTGCAAATACAAATACATATACAAGCATTGGTTCAGAAAATACAAATTAAATACAAATACTCCTGTTCCAGATTTTAATTAAGGATACAAATAAAAATACTCTTGAAAATATCCAAAAAAAAATAAAAAAAAATCACATAAGTTTACATCTACATTTTACATATCATAATTGCATTTGATCATCATTAATGCCCGGAAGGTTTCCCGGCCGAGTTGAGCTCGCTCAGGAGTGTAAAAATTGCCGGCCTTGCTAAATATCCTCTCAGATGGTGCCGACGTTGCACAGCATCCTAGAATATTTTTGGCAAAATGCTTCAAAATGTTGAAGCTATTATTATCACGCCAGTACCTCAGTGGGTTGACATCAAAAGGCAGAACACCTTCTTCCAGGTACGTGTCAAGTTGTGCCTTCACCACTGTAGTGTGGTTTGTTGATCCACTTACGATTACTTGCCCAGCTGGTGGTATGTAGGCAAAAAGACGAGGTCGTTTTGCACTGATGCCAGCCTTGTCTTGGTTGATGCTCATGGTGACGAAAAGATCCCTCTCTCGAACTGTGTTCTTCTTCAAGGACGACTGAGCTGACTCGGAAATAATTAGGTCCACAATCTTCGAAACCTCTTCCTTTTTCATTTTCTCACATGGCAGCCATGCCAGCTTAAACTTGGGGTCCATGGCAGCTGCGGCAATGTCATCAGTCCTTTCAAGAAACGGATGCAACCTCTTTTTGATAGAAGACTGTAGTGCATTAGCCAAGTTTAAACAGTAGATTGGTTTACTTTCCATGAATAGTTTGAGGTTGTGCTCAAGGCCAAATACAACTGGTGCAATGCATGAAATTGTTACCATGTTTTTTCCTTCCACTTGCGACATCGCCTCTTGGAACGGTTCCAAAAATTGTATAACTTCTTTTAGCAGTGCTATTTCCACAACTTTCAATTCCCCTATTCCCGTATCCCACTAACCCTCCCCCCCAGCCTGTCCCCCTATTCCCGCACCTCCCAAGCCTATCCCCCTATTTCCGCACCCCCCCCAAGCCTGTCCCTCTACTCCCACACCCCCTTAATTAAACAGGAAAAATGACTTACCGACGCGTTTCCTGTCGTGATCATTATGACGGACGATTTATCTTGTGGTACACGTGCAAGAACGTCATTGAATACCTCCGATGTCCCATTTGTTTTCATAGTCACATCTGCAATGGTAGTATTACTCAATATCCTAACCAATGGGTATATTGGGTTTGAGGTATTAATGAAAGTGTTACTTACGAGAATATTAATATTAAAAAGAACAAAAATAATGACGGTAATTTATCATAGTCAAGGTTTTATAAAACTTCTTTTTTTTTCATTGTGGGTTACATGATAACTAAATGAATAAGCCATTTTATTGTCTCCACCTGTAAATGTATGAGTGAATGAGGTCCAATATTATGAGCAACTGTGAAAAACAACTGTTGTATCATATATATATATTATTATTATTATTATTATTATTATTATTATTATTATTATTATTATTATATACTGTACAGTAATGCTGCTGCGGTAGGTGCAGTAGGATTTAACATAGGTACAACGAAAGATTCTGTTATAATTTATTGTTCACTTACCAGGAATAATTGCCTCAGCAGCCTGGATGAGGACGATGGTCAAGATAAACACGATATATGAGGCTATTTCGCTCATTTTCGAAGCTGAAATACATATATGAGTAGAAGATTATGTTCATGCAATAAAACGTACATAACTATAAATATTATTAAGAAAACTATATTTGTCTTTGTCCGACTATAACTACGTATAAATTATTTAATGTACAGTACTGTATACCAGACTACAATTATGCTTGTACAGTACCATCATAATATCCAACTAAGCCTAGTTGTTATTATTTTATGACAAACAGAGAAGGGGACTCTTATTAGACCAGAGGGGACCACACTTTCCCACCTCACGAAAACTAGAATAAGCATTCTTATGGGGTTTTTTTCTGGGAGGACTAATCGGGGGAACAATCAGACTAGTGCCATTCTGTGAAGACTGTTGGGTCACACTCGTGATACGTAATTTCTGACCAGAGACGAACGGCAGGCACCACACACACACACACACACACATACCCAGCATTCAAACTGAGTGGGGAAATGATCAAAACCAGGGGATTCGAAGCTTTCTGCTCCTCTCACTCTGGTCAGAAATTATGTATCACGAGTGTACCATTATTTTCAGGCACTTGCTGGTGGCTGTTGGAGGGTCACAGTTTGGGCCAAGTACACTACTGCTTTGTACTCGTCGGCACCAAAAGGAGGACAATGTTGACTGACTCCCTTCCATGCTTGGGTGAGAGCCTCATACCTCAGAAAGTTCTTTTCTTTTTCTTTATTAAAGGAGACTGACCTTTTTCACCTTTCATAATAGCAGTGTGTTTTACTTTTTTTTTATAGGTGAATTTTTTTTCTACTATTTCATATTAAATCTAAATTAGAAGATAAAGTATATTATTTATATTGCTTTTCGGCGGTAAATGGCCTCGGTTATTACACCGCCATTCTAATATAAAGTTTAATATTAATCAATTAATGAACCGAAATGGTGCACTGGTACACTCGCGGTCAGAAATTGTGTCCTGCTGTTCCCTTGACAAGATGAGTCGCAACCAGCCGAGCTTTGATGCTTCGAACTACTGTGTGTTGTAGGGAGACGCACCGTTGTTCGAACCTTCAAAGCTATATAGGCTTTTTCCATACACTTATATAGGTATGTATGTATGTATGAGTTTGCCAGACTCCATTTCAAGTAAGTCATTGAGGCATTTATTTTTAACCACCAAAATAACTCGTACTAATGCTGAACCCAGTTATTCCTTTACACTTGGACAGTATCAATGTACAGTATAATGAAATAATTCATGTATCACTGAATCTATCATTTTACCTTCACAATAGTACTTACGATGCATGCATTTTTTTTTTTTATTGCAGCAATGGTCAGTAGTGACCTTCAGTATCCACTTCAGCTGGAATGAACTATGTAAGTATACAAAGTTATATTAATTAAAAACTTAAGCACAAATTAGACGTGGATTACATACTTACATAGACTTAAGGGGGAAGTTTTGTGTTGGTAATTCTGGAGCAACTGAATCTCCAAACTATTCCAAGCAACAGATCACCATTATTTTTGGTTTTCTGGTCCTGTTTCGTGACATACTTTGGAGGAATCGAGGAGCTCCAATATAACAAAAGTGAATTACCACTTTAAGTCGAACCACCCTACATGGCGAGTGAGCAACCTAACAGTGAAAACCTTATCTGATTCAGGAGCGGATGTAGTTACTCTACTCTACGATTATTTAACTGAATAATAATAATAATAATAATAATAATAATAGAGTTGGTATTCTTTGTCGGTGACTTCACAAGCCAGAGCATCACTTCTTTTCTGTCCAACTCACTAATGAATAAGTTACCAGTACCGTACTCTCAGTCTTTCATATACACAACTGGTTAACTCTGAAACACTCTACCTCTATCCATCTATTCCCTTTACTACAACTTATGCTCTTTCAAACTCCATGTGTCAAGGCATCTCAAACGAAATTAGACAAATTTTATCTCACTTTGAGCTCACAGGTGAGGACGATGAAAGGGTTCATAGCCTTTAAGCCCGTAGACCGTAGTTAAAAAAAATAAGTGCCCTTACTGGAGCTCAATGAATCCTCCAAAATAATCCAGGCCACAGAACCCTTCAGTATTTCTAATAGGGAATCTGTTGCCCAGAGTAGTTTGGAGAATTCATAGAGCTCCAGTGAGGACCCTTACATTTTTTTAAACTACTGGCCATAGTCCACATTTTTCTTTATATAATACTGTATAAAAGAAAGCCTGTCACAGAAAGAAGGTAGAAAGAGACAGCTGTCATACATGTTCAAACTAATTGGTTACTGCTTTTACCTATACAGCCAAAGGAATCATTTCTTTGTGCGACGCGTAAAAAATGTTAGCAGATCTTAACTTACCATTAGAATAACAAACCCATTACAAGGTGTCCCGAAAATACCTATAGTGTAAATCTGGAGGTGTGTCCCTTCTTAGACATGGATGAATGTATAATACTAAACAGCCACATCGCTAAATTTCAATAGTTTAGGTCCTTTAGGAGTGACAACACTTGACAAATTGACGGATCGATCCCTTCTCCTTCCCTCTCTCATCCAACGTGTGCCTTTTGGGTTTACCTCTCAGTTCAGCCTCTATTTTCTTCACTTTATAATGAGAACGAAACGTTAGGAGAAAGAAAATGAACTTTGTTAGATATACACTTTAATAATGCGTAATATTGAGGTATTAAACGATATAATTATGATTTTTACTAAATCGAAATTTTCAGTAGCCTATCCATGTATTCCATAATACATACATTTGCGTAAAGTCATGGTCTAATGTACTGCAACCTGGTGAATAAAAACGAGCTATTTGAGTTAATTTTATGAACCAAAATTGCACACACCAACAGCTATAGTTTCGGATCATTTTTCGAAGCCATCTCATTGGAAGGTGTTGCAGTACATTAGACCATGACTTTACATAAAATAATTCATAGCACATTCAGTGTTGTGAGTCGGGTGTCTGTCTGGCAGGAGTTCAGAGTTTCACAATATCGAAATACTGTCCGTACACAGAGCATTGGTTAAAAGGGAGGTTTTATTCTGCACATACAATAGCGATTTTTCGGCTGACTGATTCAAGTATTGGCTAAATAAACATTACGAGAAAAGTGGGATGTTAGGAAATTTATGTGTAATATTTTCTAGTTGTTACGAACCCTTGATGTCACAGTGGTGTATAAGATTATCTGAGGCCGACTGTATGTGCGGTGAAGGAAGGTCTGATTGTCTAACTGACTGAATATATATAAGAGAATTTTAAAACATCCCTCCCCTGGACCTCGAAGTACTTGTAACATGATGAGGGAGGTGATAAAGAGGTGGGACTGCAAGCAAGCACGAAGGAAAGGAAGGACAAGGGAAGAATTGAAAGGGAGAAGCTGGTGCCGAGTAGAGACCATATATAGGGTCTCTAGTGCCGAGAAGAGAAGTATTTCCCACATCACCCAAGACAATATTTTCCCTCTGGATGAAGGGAGGGAGTGCCGGGTGGATGAGGAAAAAAGTGATGGACATGATTATTCAATACTGTGTAAACTCTGAAATCTGGAATGTCACAGAACGCTAATATCAATTTGTTTGTGCGATTGTACAGTCACGAGCAATACTGACAACGCTGACTGTACCAGTTGCAAGTGCTGGTAACATTACATAATATCTTGATCTTGTAAAACTTACTTTAGGGTGAATGTTAGTTCATAAAGGAAGTACATTACATTACCATTCAACAACATAACATGTGATATACAATATAAGGCATTCCTCTTGGTGTCTTGAAATGGCAGTGACTAATCAGAATAAGTATATTTGTACATATTTTCTAAAAGACCACGTAATTGGCACATATTGCCTATATATTTGGTATAGCTTTCCGAAAATCTATGGGAAATGGGAAAATCGACAAACCCAATATTGGACATTTGCTTGTGGAGTAGGATGTTTCCCTTTGGTCTTATTTTCTTAGAACGTAAGTCACCTTCCCTCTGCCAGCGGCTTACCCATCTCTGTACTGTGGTTGCACTTGCCCCGGTCCACTGGGCTATGGCTCTGTAGGACAGTCCACCTAGCCACATCCACACGAATCTCTCACGTTCCATCATCACGGTTTTCTTAAAGGATGGTCGACGTTCCATTACCGGTCCTGTATGTGCATATCAAGTAGTCAGTTAAATTTATTTTCTAATATTAAATTATTCTTGGTATAGTTAATACACTCGCGATCCACAATTTCTAGCCACCTCGGTCAGTGCTGGAGGTTATTCCAATATTATTTCTGGAATGTAGCCCATTTTAACTCTATCACGAGGCAACAAACCCTCAAACACACACAGTCCTTAGGAAACATTAGAGCCTTCTCTCTAAATGTGTCAGTTTTTAAGTCTTGCTGTAAGTAGTGCCATAATGCTAAAGAGTAAATGTATATGGGTGATATTCAAAATAAAAATAATGTTATTTATTTAATTCTACTCCCCCAAAGAGAATTGATCGACCTCTGTTATAGGCCGAAACCCACAAAATCATGTCAAAACGTCTCAGAGTTTCGACTTGTTCGTATGTTTGCATCACAGAGCTCGCCAAAAAGTTTCAGTCTCATTTCGAAGCAGTGGACGATTTTCCTGTTGTTGACGAATGAGTTTATATTAATTATGATTTCAAAGCAGTACCGGAACTTAGTAACCATGAATACAATTTTAGCTCAAATTAAGTGTAAATTTGACTTTTGTAAGCAAGGGCCCTGAGAAAAGTTTACATATTATAATTTTCTCTCACCTTCAACAGACTTGTCAGCAAAACAAAACAAAACAATCTCGTAAACCCCAATTGGTCTGTAGGAAATGTGTACAATTGCCAGCACTTATAACTGGTACAAGAGAAGAGGACTGACAAGCCTGATTGTACCAGTTATAAGTGGTGGCAACTGTACACGCGCTATAAAACTAACTGATATTTTCCACTTTTGTCCCATTGACCTTGGATTTTCTTTCAGTGTGACGGTGACTCTTCTGTTATGTCTATCTGTCATATCAACGGGACTACTAACCAGATTCCCAACAGCCCATCCACTATCATCACATACGTTGACAGGTGACCTGAACAGATTATATAAAATATACAAACTATTAAATTAATACTTATCATTACATATATACGGCATTGGTCCTGAGACATGAAACTGTAATACTTAACAAAGCCTTGTACTGAGAACATGTGATACACGTAATGTGGAGAATCCATAATACAAAGGGGGAAAAGTACAGTTTTGATTGTAAAAAAATTCATATTAAGTACTCTCTATTGAAATTCACAACATGGTATGATATTGGTATCCATGAACTGGAAAAGAATTTGGGACCTTATCGGTTTTAGATGGGCAGTGTTACCCAGAGCAAGATTATTCTAGATATAGGCAATGTTAATTCACGTTCAGTCACGAGCACTAATAAGAATACAGCTTTGAAGAGTTCAATTCACCAACGAACGAATTCCAATGGAGATATAATTGTGCATTTATTTATTTACTGTCTTTATATAGGTATTCGAAGCACACCTGTATACTTATTAGTGCTCGTGACTGTTCAATCTCATCTCTTCAAGGCCTTCTAGCGTTTTTGACTTAATTTATCTTTACTCTCATTAAGAGATAATTGGAATGATTATTTGTAAAAAAAAAATATGATAATTTTCCTGTTATTAAATTTTAGTTTTTTCTACAGAATAAACATTCAGGTGTGTGTTTACTAGATTTATGAAAGTACTACATTGCTTGGAGGATGCAAACATAAATAATAGTAAAGTGTTCATTGTATGACATAGTCGATTCATTGTGGTTTATGCAAGTTTAATAGCATACAAAATATACAAATCTAGCTGAGATACCCGGCAGTGCTCGGATAAAAAATGATGAAACCAATTTTCACTTCAAATAAATGTATTTATTGTAAAGTCATGGTCTAATGTACTGCAACACCTTCCAATGAGATGGCTTCGAAAAATGATAGCTGTTGGGTGTGCAATTTTGGTTCATAAAATTAACTCAAATAGCTCGCTTTTATTCACCAGGTTGCAGTACATTAGACCATGACTTTACCAGCTATATTACTGTTGCAATCGCAGCTTTTTATTGCATCATTGTTACTTTTGAAACGCCTCATAGTTAATTAACCACGTTTGTCTTGTTATCTTCTTTGGTGAGGATGTAAGTACAGTCGGCAAGAATAATTACCGACTCGAGAGTACCTGACATACAGTAGAGTTATTCTTTAGATTATACAGGTGTGGTGAGGTCTTACATCGCCTACATCACCGGAAATACTTAAGTAAACCCAAGAAAAATAAATACTTTTCTCCTTTTCCCTCCACTTTCCTCCATTTTCGTCCACTATCCTCCACTTTTCCTCCACTTTCCTCCATTTCCCCTCCATTTTCCTCCAATTTTCGTCGACTCTTCACCATTTTCGTCCTGTTTCCTCATAAGAGAAGATTTTCATGTTGTTGAAATGGAAGGTTGGTGATTCCTCTTAACTATACCAGAAACCAGACGGCCTCAATCATACTAACAAGACATCAGCTGTGTCTTGGCCTAGTTTGAAGGAATCAGAGACCAATTAATCTCCCCTAATCCCTGTCCCCTTTATTCCAACACCCTCCCAGTCCCCCCCCCCTATTTCCGCACCCCCCAGTCCCCCCCCCCTATTTCCGCACCCCCCAGTCCCCCCCTTAATCTTGTTATTACGTTAGTGGTGTTTGGTTATCTACATATCTTTCTTGTCTCTTCTCTTCCCCTTTTCGGCCTCTATAATTATACAACAAGGCAAAACAATCCTTATTATGAAAAATAGTGAGTAAACGTATATAATTATTATCTACGGTTCTATAGGAAGACAGTGAATGAATGTATGGTAGTAGAGATCATTGAACTATAACATTGAATCCAAGGGAGAAAGAAGACCACAAAGAAAAGAGAGAAAGACGATTGTAGGTGCAAGGAAATGGATTACTATTATTATTATTATTATTATTATTATTACACTATAGAAGAGTCGGACATTATCAGATGCTTTTCCAGTTTTTTCTGTTCGTTGCATCGTCAAACATTTTAATTTGTGATGCACAGTATTACTTCCATCGTTTTCCACAATAAAGCGGCTTCCCGCGTCCCCTTGTCAAATCCAGGCTGGTATATAGTTAGTTAGTTAGTTATCTATGACTTAATCATTTCATTTTTCCAATACACACAATATTATTTGTGTTAATCATGTATTTATTATATCTTTAAATTATTATAAATATATTCTTTCTCATTGCTTCTCATTTACTGTTTTAAGGAGCTCCCAGGTTATACACTCCAAAGCTATGAATATGTGTACGTACTAGATGCGGACACTAGAGACAGACACACTTCAAACAGGACACCTTATCAAGACTCTCTCTACACACCAACGAGTATATATGTTCAGGTGTGTCTGTTTCATATGTCCGCCTCTGTACATACCATGAAATGTATTAATTCGAAATCCAACGATATATTAACTTATTAACTAGCGTTTATTTGTACAGTAAAAAAAAAATTCTATACACAATCACTATTCAAAATCGTAAACATTTATATTCAACACCACAACAACACTGTCAGTCATACAAACTTTTAAATATATTAATAAACAGTCACATAAAATCAATCCATCACATCACAGGAACCACAACACAGTCACTCATACAAACTCTAAAATATATTGATAAAGAGTCACATCACAGGAACAACAAACAACAACAGTCACACGAACACTGTCTTTGATGGTGTCACAAGCTCTACAGACTTACCCATGAGTGGAAGGTGAGGCAAGATAGAAGCGGGGGGTGACATCGGCCAAGCAATATCAGGCACCGACTGAGTCATGCCACCACCAGCCCTCGCCATTTATTGACCTCGATTATAACTGCAAATTGCACGATCTCGCCAGAGGAAATGTTTGGTTTTTTTGGGGTGGGTGGGTGTGGGAGTTTTTCTTACTGTATTCTGGATTGGTAATACACATTTTATCTGACTTATTAATGTCAAGTGCACATAGCATGGACTTACTATACTTGCAGGGAAAATAACACGTAATTTTTGTCCAGTTTCAAACCGCTCAGTGTGACTTGTTTTGTTATTAAAAAGGTTATAATTATATAGAAAGAGTTAAGAATCGACATTTAGATGCATGGAGTTATTAGTGCTGTTGAGGATCACCCAAACTGTAAGAGAAGTTAATTAAATCTGATTAAATTAAAGCCGTGAATAGTTTTACAAGAGCGTCATTGGACATAACATTAATGAGGCAAAATGGTAGCACACATATTTTCCTACAAACAGATGTCTGGTCGTAGTCAAAAAAGAAATGTAAAATTAATATTTGTACTTCATGGAAACACGGTATACCTTAATTGAATGCTTTCAATAAACAGAATATAGTCATTATTTTACAGAATACAAAAAATTCAGTTATTGGAATATTAAGCTTTCAAGCGTTGTGAAAAACAGCTTTTATAGTTGTTTAAAAGGGGGTGCGGGAATAGGGGGACAGGCTTGGGAGGGGGGGGGGGGGTTAGGGGTGTGTGGGAGTAGGGGGAAGGCTGGGGGGAGGGTTAGGGATGTGCGGGAATAGGTGACAGGCTTTCTACCCACCCCAAGCCTGTCCTCCTATTCCTGCACCCCCCAAACCCCCCCCAACCCCCCACCCCCCCCAAAAAAAAAAAAAAAAATGGTGACCAGTTGCTTAGTTTAGAATACTATGGAGGAATCAGTTGCTCCAAATTTATACCCTGATAATAAACAATGTACAGTCTCTGCACATAATCCTTGACCAGACTTCCCCTTACACCCTGCATGGTCAAGAACTATGTGTAGCGACTGTACATCAAACTAAACAGCCCTAATGTTTCGAAAAACTTATATAATGTCAGGACAAACTCCCATATATATGTAGGTAGAAAATAACAGGATGACAATTAAGAGGTAAACAGACATAGTTTTCTCGTCACATGTTTGTGTTAATTAATGAGCTGCCTAGACTTTCCACTCATTCATATCTCATAGATTTACTATTGGAGTTGATAACCATTCGAGTAATTACTTGATTTATTGATTGATATTAGGCGTCGGAACAGCGAGGTCATAAAAAGCCAGAAGGTGGTGATAGAGAGGTGAGACAGCAAGCAGGAAGGAAATAGAAAAAAAAGAGGGACAGTCGAAGAACTGAAATGAGGTGGCTGAGGCCGAAGGGGCGCCAAAATCCTTAAAATATTGCCCACATCACTACAGACAATACGCTTTTTACGGGGGTCGAGTAGTTCATTCAATCTCTGGGTGACGACTAAACCAATTCCTGACTGTGTGTGTGTGTGTGTATGGTTGTGAAATGGTGACTGGTGTTGCACGAACTTGATTGTGTGCAACTCCGTGAGCCTCATGGGTATATACGCTAGAACAGAGGGCAGGAGAGAAGTCCCAAGTTTATTGATATAATTTAAGTATTAAAGTGGTCATCAAAGGATACATATACCCTTGGACCCGCTGACCACATCCAACCATAAAATGCAACACAAACCTTCCCAATTCTACCGATAATTCTCATGAATATTATATGGGTCACACCAAGTTGTGGTTAGTCTCCATCAGTGTCTGTGGAACCCCTCCACTGGTGTAAAGCTCTTTTCTTCCCTAAAAATACGTCTTTCCAATAATCTATGCCAAACTTACCAAGTTTTTGTTCAAATCTCGGTCATGACTCGTGGCGTCATTAATCACTTTGGTAATAATGTGAACGTAGCAATACATTCCCGCCTCATACAAGCACCGTCTACTCGTGGAAGAATGGTGTGGTGCTTCTTACAGTTCACTGGTTATTATAGTGATACACCTTGTTGTTGAATAGGGAGCCCATATGGTCACTGTGAAAAGGCTGCTCGCATCCTGATGAGGTGTTATTTTCTGGGTACGGCTAGATCTTGCATGGTCTACTTCGTAAAGCTTGGTTTACTAATCTCATCAAGCGGTTGATTTCATTTAGGGGAGAACCTCTTATTGGTATACTGGAGGGCTACTGATTCCTCCAATCTGTTCCACGAAACAGAAACCCCATAAGTAACACTGAGGTGATTTATTTCCTGGGTTACTTTGAAGGAATCTGTAGCCCACCTATTTAATGAACTTCCCTGCTTAGTGGTATCCAACAATCATAATTCGTCTCATTATTACCTCAGTTAGATTGTCCCTGGGAATAATCGGATGCCATCCCCTGTCTGCTAAGCTGCTGTCACTACTTACTGATATTAAAATGATATAGTAACATGATACCTAATAATAATAATCAAAGGATGTCGAGATTAGAATGGCTTGCCTAATCTTGATCACCGATAACAATTAGGCTTTGATTTTGTTGTAGGGTGAGTGTATGAAAAGTATGAATGCTAAAAATAAAAGATACGATTACAGATATGATGCAAAAGATATACTGTATATTGCAAACAGTTATTTCAATACAATCATAACAATAATTTCCAGTATCCGAAACTGTAGTACACGACACATTAATTAAGGTGGTAATTCTTTTTTTGGTACATTGGAGTGCCATGATTCCTCCAAAGTATGCTAGGAAACAGGACCAAAAAGAGCTAAAATAATGGTGTTCTGTTGCTTGGAATAGTTTGGAGGATTCAGTTGCTCCAGATTTACCAACATAAAACTTCCCCCCTTAAGGGACCCTGTGATTTAGTCAGAAAATTGGTGGTTAGTGAGTCCTTCAAACATTGCCACGAGACACCACCTATATAGAAGGAGCTTGTTTCGTGGCATAGTCAGGATGAATCAGAAGTCTCCAATTATCATATACGATCACAGGGCCCTTAAGCACAAAGGGAATAAACACTGTGTCGAGGGGAGTTGTCAGGCGCCAGGCTATAATTATACAAACCAGTCAAAGAGCACTTTTTTTTCTTGTTACTGATGTGACCACTTCCACTTTGAAATGAAGTTCGTGAATCGAGAGTATGACACCCAAGACAGACGAACAATGTGTGTGTGTGTGTGTGTGTGTGTGTCAAAGTGAAAAGTGTTTGTATGTGTGAAGAAACTGAGGGTGAAAAGTGAGATGGGTGAGAGCTTGTGGTGTGTATCAAAAATCTATCAGGCCATTTCTCACGTGGAACATTCTGACATTGCTAGTGGAAAGCGGCAGGAACAACACGAGCTAACAATGTTTAGTATATACCTGCCATGCACTTGATGTGGTTTGTCGACACCTACTGAACCATCAGGTATTTGGAGGAGCTTCTGGTACGCCATCCTCGTTTTGGTGGATTTAAGTAGGTCATAATGTAAATATTTGTCTGTATGCTTGTGCTTCATTCTGTTATGCTCTCGTGATGTGTGGTTGTAGTCATAGGATTCTCATGGGGTCCCGCCTACCCGTATGTATGGTTGCCTGTCTGTTGATTGACGCTACGGCGCAACTAATAAAAAAAAAAAAAAAAAAAGCCAAGGCATTTGGGAAGATCATGGGTTGTTCACCAAGTAGTTCAGTGAAAGGAGAAATCCAAAGGCAGCATTGAACATTGAAATCTCTTGTAATGCAGATTTCTGGAATATGAGAGAATTTGGAAAAAAAAAATTTAGTAGCAGTCTGGCTGAGGCCAGATGGTTGAGAATTCCGAGGAATCAACACATAAGAGAAAAAAGTAAGGGAGAAGTAGAGAGTGTATAGTCTGATTAGATACCGTATTATCTATACTGAGTACCATTAGTATACCAAAGTCAGATGGTAGACGATACAGAAGAATTAAGTTCCGAAACCAAAGAGCAACGAGGACTCAACATCGAATGAAATGGCCTCGAAAAAATGTCCCTCTTTCATAGAAAAATTCATTACATTGCATACTATATATTGATTAATGAAAACCTCCTATGTTGAAGTAAGTTTCCTACGTTTGTATAGATGGGAATCCAGATAACGTCTTTAGTTACAGCCAAGTGTAATGAATTTGTTCCAGCCTTGATCATATGTAAGGATAGATAAACTAAATACTAATACAATGTTTTAACTGATGTATATTGTATATTTCTCTCTCTCTCTCTCTCTCTCTCTCTCTCTCTCTCTCTCTCTCTCTCTCTCTCTCTCTCTCTCTCTCTCTCTCTCTCTGTGTATATATATATATATATATATATATATATATATATATATATATATATATATATAATTGTTTTTTTCTTCATGTGCAAGTCCATGAGATATAATTTGCATTATGTAATATGTAAGGACTAACATTATATGAGAGACATAGTCATCCCTCATATTATGCACCAACTGTACAAATGGCAGCAGACGACTCAATGGTTTAAGGTGGTCATGTTTCCTGGCACTCAGCTGGCAGTCTGTGAGTCTCAAGGGAATCCAGAGATAAACAACTCCAAGCAAATGACAACAACATTGAGGACTCCTCCCCCTCATATTACCACTAGCATTCCCTGTTCAAAAAGAAAAGTATCATGTATCTAATAAATTTACTAAAAAAATAGAAATAAATATTTAAATAAAATAAGGAATATTATTGTCGTTTTTTTTAAAGTTTTGAAGCGTGACAATTCTCCCTGATAAATAATTGACCCTTTAATATTTTCGAGTAACAGCTTAAAAGTAATGCTGTTCTCACTGAAATAACAATTATGTTGAATGAGGTACAGTCAAGAGCACTAATAAATAATGCCGTGGTTGAAGCTTCGAAAAGTCCAATTCATCAACAAACTAATTCCATATGGAGTTCTAACTGTTCATTTATTTACTGTCTCAGCCTTATTCCTGTATTTGTAATCATTCAAGGTTAGCATGAACGACCAGCACTTGCAATACGGTTGAATGAAATGCGAAAAAAACTGGAATAAATAGAGAAATAAGAAATTTTAGCCCTTGAACGGTGGTCTACATTACTAATTTAGTTGTTTCATTTAGGCACTCAAATCGTGAATGATGTGATAGGTGCTTCGTAAATTTCGATAATCAATACAATCATTACCCAAACATTGACGACACCGATGAATGAATGTGGTCATGGTGTTATGTAGTGTTGTAAGTACTGTACTTTGTTATGTAGTGGGCATATCCTATATACAAACCTGCTGCTGACACTTCCATAACTCTGAAGTAGAAATTAGAAATATCGGGACATGTGTAAATTATTGTTTTCTCCTACGAAACGGTTGAAGTTATGAAACTCATGTAAGACAAACTTTTCATGTTTATTGTGTTGATTTTTTTATTTTGTTTCATTTATTCTTATGGACAAATATTATTATTTTAGAATATAGGTGTTGTTAAGAGGTGTAAAATAGTTTTGGTACAATAGAAACCTTGATTTTTCAAAATATGTATGAAAGAGGAGCAAAATAACAAAGATATTATTTAAAAATTAGTTAATGCAGATATACCAATACTGTACTTCCCCTTTAAGACCAATTCGTGCATTTCATCAATATTATCACATGTAAATTTATACAATTTGTTATGAAATTGGACTTTATATATAATTCCTCACACGAAATCGCAGTTCACTCAGCGTTGTCAGTCCGGGTCTAACCCAAGTTCAATTTCACATTATCGAGTGATTAATTGATATTAGGGGTCGTGGGCAAACTTTCGACCCATTGGGACTGCTTTTTAAAACGAGTGGCCCCGTGGGATATGAAGTACCCTGCCAACGGGTACCAGGGCTTGGTCCCCTCATCTGCCCAGTAGGTAGTAGTTCTTGGCTCCTGGACCACTCCGTCAAAAACAGATGTCATATGGATATCAATAAGCTTCCTTCTCTTCCTCGAGACCCTCGTGACGTTACTCTCTGGTCGTGGTGTATTTCAGAAGGATGAGACTCGTTCTTCCCATGCAGTTTCTGTGAACAAAAGATCGGGTGTTGTGTCACCGAACCCTGCTGGCGGTATGGATACTGTAATGTTGACTGCATGTATTTGCATCTCTTTCATATGGCGCTATCCCCTCCATTTTTAAGCGTTTTGGATAATTGGAGGGGTTCTTCGGATTTGTCTCACTTATGACAGTAACTGCTGATCCACCATTGGCGTTATATTACTTTTGATACAAGTGTTGCTGTCCAAGCAGCTTTTGATACAAAAGATTTTCTGTCTGTGGATGATCCTATTTGTACTGTTCAGATGATGCTCTCCATAAATGTAATTGACAATGACAATGGCTACTGCCCCAACATATTTGATGACTCAGTAGAACATGTCCCTAAGGAGCGCCACTTTCCTACACCTTTTTAGTTTGTGGCTTACTACAGGGAAGGGTGTGGTAACCTCATCCACGCCTCTAAAGTTATTAATTAAAGGTGCCAGAGAGTGGCAGTCACTGGGACAGAGTGTAGCACACACTGTGTGTATGAAACACAATTATAGCACACATCACAAGGATGGTCCCTGTCATGCATGGCCCAGCGACCTCTCCACCCACCTGAGACCCGAGTCAGCTTCGGCTATGGCTGACTAAGCAGGAAGACCTCAGACAGCCGACTCAAACCCCCCACCCCCTGCTCACAGGGGTGGTAACCTCTGGCATCAGTGGTATTTTTAACGTGTCCAGAGCAAGGATCGAATGCTGGGCCACAGAATTGCAGCCACAACTGCTACCATTGTGCTAGCCAGAGGCTAAGTATCTGGAAAAAGAAATTGGATTAATACCTTTGTGCTACATCAAAAAATATGGTAAGGGTGATTTAATCAGAGCCAGAAATCTTACACAGGCTATGATACTCCTAAATTCAAAGCTTATCGAACATTTAATTATAGCAAAGGGCGTGTACCGAATACAATGAGAACCTGTTAAAATTGTCAAAATATGATCATTCTCACTTTCTATGGGACGCATATCCCAGATCAAATTAACCTTTACCCTCCCAGAGGGAGCCGGCTTGTCATGGTGGTGGTGGTGGGGGGCTTGCTTGTCTCAGAAACCTGGCCAACTAGACTAGAGGGGGCTTCGGCCCCTCATAGTAAAGGACGTATATATACAGTGGGGACATGTATGAATTCTCAGAAGAAGACATTCCTGCTATGTGCCCAGATAGTGGTGTCCAACGAGTAACAAAGATGAAAGGTAGTAAGAATATGATCATCTTCACTTTCTATGACTCGCATATACCAGATCCCATTTTCCAGATCGTATTAACATTCAACTCTACCTCTTTGGAGGTGAAGCCTATTGTTGAGCGTCCTTTACAATAATTTTGCTGTTATGAGTTTGTTCATGGGAGGCGGAACTGTTACCAGTGCGTTAATTGTTCTGCTCTTGACTTGCATCCTACTTCTGCGTGTCAGTCAGAGAGTTACTACTATTACTGCAGGGATGTTCACCCCCTATGTTCTCACCAGTGTAAGATGTATGTACCTCTTCGAACAGAATACCCCCCACTTGGCTAACTTCCAATTCATCAGCATTGGTAATGTCAGACGGCAACTCAACTTCAGGGTACAGAAGGATGGTGGTGTGAGGACATACGGCTCCTCCCTTCACTCTCATTATTCCAAGTCAACAACATCTAATTCAGTTGCATCACCCTCTCACCTCTCCCAGGAAACAGCTGCTTCTTACTCTGGTGAAAACATTTCTCCAGTTTCACTACATAATAGCTTCTCTGTCTTGGAAACTGTATCAGATACTCATTCTGGTAACCTTTCCCCTAATGACAAATCTCAGGTCAGTAATACTAATACTATACAGGATAGTCAAAATGTGGTTGTTTCAAAGATTGTTTCTGCTCATCTCCCTTCACCTTCTTCTAACATATCAGGGGCTTCAGGAACTCGTCTACGGGTCCCAATTACTGCCCCAAGTACTACTACTCATTTTTGCTCTTGTTTTAGTGGCCCAGGATTAGAGAAAACTTGTCGTTTGAGTAAAATCCCTAAAATCCGTATTAAAGTAACACTGTTCAAGGTTCTTCAGTGATATTGCCGTGACT
Source organism: Petrolisthes manimaculis (assembly GCA_034508575.1). NCBI lineage: Eukaryota > Metazoa > Arthropoda > Malacostraca > Decapoda > Porcellanidae > Petrolisthes > Petrolisthes manimaculis. The sequence continues at coordinate 80,119 of JAWZYT010001539.1, forward strand.
TGTGGGTCTCGTGGGAGGAAATGTGGGTTCTTCTCTCTAACTTCTCCCCTGCGTGTGTTTGTCTCCAAGAAACAATGCTTGGAGAATCCAGTCCTGCAGTATACTCTCCATTTTATTCCAGTCCCTTTGCAGATGGGTCACCATGGTGGTTGTGCCATCCTAGTTCGATGTAATGTTCGATACACGAGTCTGGAGCTTGACATTCCGCTCCAGGATGTTCCAGTTAAAGTTTGAATGGACCGCCCCTACATGGTGTGCAGTCTTTACCTTCCTCTCAGTAATACAGTTGAAAGGGATGATCTCTTCTGTCTTGTACTAGTCCGTCCTTCTACTTTATTTTACTGGGTGATTTTGATGGTCGTCATCCTCTGTGGGGTGACAGTTCGGTTAATCCCAGGGTTTTTATTATTGGCTTCTTTTATTGAGGATGAGGGATTAGGGATTTTAGATATGCAAGATGTGATACATTCCCATAGACCTTCTGGGACTTTTGCCACCATTGACATTTCCCTCTGCTCACCAAGTGCACTGTTGGATTTTACTTGGAGTGTGTTGATCAATTTATATGGCAGTGACCACTTCCCTATACTCCTGAAAAATAACAGGTACGAACTGCAGTTTTTCTTCCTCGGTGGAGATTAGAAAAGGCTGACTGGCAATTATTTAAAGTGCTTACTTATCCGGTCTCTTCTGTTGCAGATTTTTGTAGCTCTGACGAGGCTGTGACGCATTTCACTGATATGCTCCACACTGCTGCTCTCAACTCTGTTCCTAAAACTTCTTGTTACTTTCCAAAACATCCTGTCCCTTGGTGGCCACCAGTCAGCACAACTGCTGTGCGGGAGAAGCATGCTGCTTTATCTCGTCTTCATCGCAAACATGGGGACTCTATTCTTTTAAAGGACTTCCGACGGGCAAAGGACTCGGGCTAGACGAGTTTTAAAAGAGGCACGACATCCATTTTGGAAGGCATTTGTGTCTTCATTTAATACTATAACTCCACTCAGTCAAGTGTTCAGGAGAGTCGGTAAGATGGTGGGGAAGTTTTCTCCTAGTCGTCCACCTGTCCATAAGGTCAATGGAGTTAGGATCATGGATGGTTATCAGTGGTCAACACCATTGCAGAGGCTTTTGCAAGAGTCTCCAGCCGTGACTCTTGAAATCTGGCTGTCAGTCATGAGTTTGGAGCGCAGTACCCTGGTTTTCTTGGGGAACGAGAATGAAGGTTATAACCATATTTATTATTCACCCTGAGAGACCTACACTCTGCTCTCTCTCTCTCTGCGGCAATATTTTTCCTGGACCAGACAACATCCCATATGCAATCTTGCGACACTTGGGTGATGAGGCGATCTCATTTCTTCAAGCATTATATTACAGAATCTAGCTGGAGGGTGTCTTCCCTTCAGGGTGGAGGGTTGCTATAATCCTTCTTGTCCCCAAGCCAGGCAAGGAATCTAATGTTGAACACAATTATCGACCTATTGCCTAGAACTTCTATCTCTGTAAACTATTTGAGAAGATGGTGAATGTCAGACTGGTGTACTTCTTGGAACGGGGTGGTTTTCTGTCTCCGTCCCAGTCTGGCTTTCGTAAACACAGATCCACTACAGACGCTTTGGTCAGGTTGGAAGCTGCTGCATGCAAGGCTTTTGCATGACATCAACACCTGGCCTGTGTATTCTCTGATTTAGAAAAAGAGTATGACACTACATGGTAATTTGGCATCCTGCAGTAGCTACATGCATTTGTTCTGTGGGGTTGCCTTCCTTGCTTTCTTAAGGAGTTTCTTAGTGGTCACAGTTTTTGTGAGAGGGTTAGTACAGCCCTCTTAGCACCCGTAGCACAGGAAGAGGGCGTCCCCCATGGAAGCGTCATCAATGTCATGTTATTTGCAGTAGCAATAATACCATTGTGTCATCCCTTCCGGACGATTTAGCTCACTCGATATACATTGACGACCTGGCAGTCTGGTTTGCTGCTTCCTGTATGTCAGTGGCAGAGTGGTGTATGCAGCTTGCCCTCGGCAGGGTATTGCTTAGGGCTGGTTGAGCCTGGTTCTCGTGGGTTTTCCTTCTCTCCTGCCAAGATGGTTACTATGCACTTCTGCCACATCCGAGGTGTCCATCCCAATCCGGACTTATTAATGTATGGTCATCGGATACGTTGTGTCGAGGAGATTAGGTTTTTGGGTCTTCTCTTTGACAAACGTTTGACTTAGTTTCCCCATTTATGTTCACTTAAGTCTCTTCCCTCCAGGCTCTCAACCTGTTGAGTGTCCAAAGCTATATGTCCTGTGGAGCTGATTGGGCCACCCTCCTCTGCCAATATTAAGCTCTTATTAGATCAAAACTTGACTATGGGTGTGGGTTGTACAGCCATAGCTGATAGTGCTTGACCAGGGTCCAAGGAGTGTTGGAGAGTAACTGAATAGAGTTCGAAAACGTGAGTCTTCTAAACCTCTCTCAACGTTGAGAATGGTTTGGAAAATTCACTTGTTCGAACTCTGTTCAGTTGCTCACCAACACTCCTTGGACCCTGGTCAAGCACTATCAGCCATGGCTGTACTCCTCTGTCACAGATGCCCATCTCAGAGTCTTAGACCCTGTTCATCATGCTGATGTGTGTCTGGTGACTGGAGCCTTCATGTCGTCCCCAATCCCCAGTCTCCTGGTGGACACTGATGAGCCACCTCTTGATATCCGTCGCCAGTCCTTGATGGTTCGTTGTTGGCATTGCTTACATCGACTTCCCGACTCCATTCCCTGCTTGGCAGTGTCATCTGATATCATGTTTCAATACTACCTATCACATCCTCGCAATTTGGCTTCCGGGTCAGGAAGGCTATAGACGAGTTGGGCATCGATGACCTCCAGATTTGTTCTGTGTGGGTGGCTCCATGGCTTCTCCCAGAAGTTTACACTTGCAGTTGCTTTTCAAACAAGAAGGAATCTCTTCCTCCTCCAGTGGATCACTCCCTGTTTTTAGAACATGTCTCCTCTCACAGGGAGTCCCTCCCTATGTACAGTAAAGTCATGGTCTAATGTACTGCAACACCTTCGAATGAGATGGCTTCGAAAAATGATCCGAAACTATAGCTGTTGGTGTGTGCAATTTTGGTTCATAAAATTAACTCAAATAGCTCGCTTTTATTCACCAGGTTGCAGTACATTAGACCATGACTTTACACTGGTGGGTCAAAGTCTGATGCTGGCGTTGGTTTTGGGACTGTCTTTCCTGATTTAAGTTGTGGCAGCAGGCTCCCTTCTGTCATGTCTATTTTTACTGTCGAGCTCTCGGCCATTTTATATGCTCTCCAAGTGATTTTTACTCTCCCGCAGCCTTCTTTATTATTCTTAGTGATTTCTGTAGTGCCTTGATGGCTGCCATGGTGGCAGGTTGCTGAGATGGAGGGCGAGCCTCCCTTCGAGCCTCCCTTCACTGAGCGTCGCTTGTGTCGAACACCTCGAGCTAACACTATACAGCACCATTGCCTAGCCTGCCCCACTGCCCGACACCTGCTGCATCATGTGGTTTGTCGACACCTACTGAACCACCATGTTTTAGAGGAACCTCTAATCTTGAATTCCTCCATTTCCCAGTAAGTGCCAATTGAATTAATTCTACGATCCCGGAAATTCTCTTTTCTTTGCAACCCAAAGTTTTGTTTTGCTTTTATTTTTGCCTTATACAGTAGGATACCATTTTTGCCACATTACGTAGGATGCCATTTTAACAAAATTGGTAATGACCTTTCAGTGTTCATTAAAATATTACGACTGTCAGTGTTGTTTAACGAATTCTATATACATATTCATGGATTTCTTGTGGAGAAATCTGACTAAAAAAAAAACAGATAAGAGAACTAACACATTTCCGAAATCATAATATTGATATTAACATCAGTTGAAAAGAAACTAGAATGATGAATTTATCTGGTACACATATTATTACGAATTGAATCTGTTAATTATAAAATAAATGATTACACTTGACAAAATACGTGATAGTTATGTTAAGGTAACTGTTTCTTTACAATGTATAGATCCTGAACTTAAATAAGATATCTGCCATTCTTTAAAAACAGTTTTCTTTTTACGATATGAACCTCACATGAAATATATTACTCAAGAAATATAACAGGGACATACTATTGATGTCACCACTTCAGCAGATGTGAATATGTGCCGTTTAAAATATGCAAATAATTCTGAATTTACATATATTGATCAATGTCTAATGTTATTGAAAGAGGAATTCCATGTCCTTAACATCCTTTATTTATATATATCTTTTCTATAGTAAATAATTTTACTTTGCAAATTTGTTTAGTGCTTAAGTTGGGTAATACACTTTTGGTACATTAAAGTCCCTTGATTCCTCCAAAGTATGACAGGAAATTGGACAATAATAAAAATAATTGTTGTATGATGTTGCTTGGATTACTGCAGAGGAAACAGTTGCTCTGTTTACCAACACTGTACTATACCCTTAATAAATCACACCACACCTAAATATCCAAGTAGTACATAGAAAACATAATGTGGAAGAGTATGTCACTTATCAACGTAGCTCATTCATATCCTATAGTATCTAATATTTAAAAATGATACTACTACTACTACTACTAATAATAATAATGATAATAATAATAATAATATTCTAAAATTAATATTATTGTTATTGATATTGTTAATAATAATTTCTTTGTTACTACTACAACTGTAATTATTGTTATTTATGTTATTGTTATTAATACTCTAGTAATAAGGAATAGTTAAAATATTGCAATATAAATAATGGATACCCTTTCAGTCCACAGTTGTATATCATTCTTTTAGCCACGCATCCACCATTACAAAAGAAAAAAGAGTATTTCGTTTGGGATATACTCAGAAAGTAAACCTTTATCTGTTATATTATTCCCATATAATATTATCAAGATGAGTGAAGTATTGAGGGTGAGAATGAGAAAGTAGTGAGTCGGGTGGTAATCACAGAACCCTAATTTCGTCCAGAATAACCTATGAGCCACGATTCCAACTTTGAAAATCAGACTCGTCCCTCCCGGATAATGAGAACCTGTGTCACTTACTCTAAATATCAACACCCATGGTTGTCATCTAATTCTCACTTGTATTACCACATTTCTGGGAAGGTAAAGTCATGGTCTAATGTACTGCAACCTGGTGAATAAAAGTGAGTTATTTGAGTTAATTTTATGAACCAAAATTGCACACACTAACAGCTATAGTTTCGGATCATTTTTCGAAGCCATCTCATTGGAAGGTGTTGCAGTACATTAGACCATGACTTTACACTCGTGATACATCATTTCTGACCAGAGTGTGAGGAGTAGAAAGCTTCGAATCGCCTGGTGTTGTTCATTTTCCCCCACTCAGTGCACATATCCTATAGAGGCTGAGTTCGAATGCAGGGTATGTGTGTGTGTGTGTGTGTAGTGCCTGCCGTTCGTCTCTGCTCAGGGATTACGTATCACGAGTGTACAGTCTGGGTTGATAGTCCTTGACCAGCCTGTCTGTGATGGAGTGTCGCCGGAAAACTGTTTCGAACTGTGAACATGTGGATTCGTTGCTTCAGTCAAACGCCTGATGGTAGTTTGGGTATAAATGTTATTTATAGTTTTGGTTTATAGTTGTTTATAGCTGTTGTGCTGGTCACGGCTATCCATCACTGCCTACTATTCAAGGAGTTTATGCCGCGATTGTATAGTCACGGGCACTAATAAGTATCCAGGTGTGCTTCGAATACCCAGAGACAGTAAATAAATGCACAATAAAATCTCCATTCGAATGACATCATTGGTGAATTGGACTGATCAAAGCTTCAACCAAAACTGTATATTTATTAGTGCTCGTGCCTGTACATGAAGGAAAAAATAAATTACTTACATATTTTGTTCTCATTAATAATTTTTTTTAGTATGCCCCCGGAGTGCAAGTACAGTATGAATGTTATTTTTACATAATAAAAAAGTAGCTTTTCATAACCGGCTTGACTAACTAGAAACCTTGATGATGGAACTGAAGTGAAGATAGAAGCATATTGTCTGTATGCTTGTGCTTCATTTTGGTATGTTTTCATGATGTGTGTGTGTGTGTGTGTGTGTGTGTGTATGTGTGTATGTATGTAGTAATTTGATTCTCTTGGGTTCAGCCTACCTGTATGTATGGTTGCATGCCTGTTGATTGAAGCTACGGTGCAATAAAATTAAAATACAAGAGCAAAACATCCACTGCAACAATAGTGTGTTACTAATAGACACCTCATCATCTCTCATTGTCATGCCATCACATATTGGTGAAAGTTCGGAGTCTAAATATTATGTTACGTATATTATAGTACAGTGGTGGTCAATAATAATAATCATCCACATATGATCGACACCACCACACGACCACCTCTTATTGGAGAAGGTTCGGAGTACAAATATTATGTTACGTATAGGATAGACATTCACTCTGTCTTATAGGACATAAAATACTTATTACTTAATGGCACTGAAAATGGGCTAAAAATATTTGTGCCTGGTGATAACAACAACTTCAGTATTGGGTTTATGTTCAATATCAGAACGAATCATTAAATATTTGAATAGATATAGATATTATCAAGTTAAATGTATTACTTGTTTGTGTGTTCTTTGATATGGTCTCTTCTACTGTAGTTCTTTTACCTTTTGTTTAAGGGGGTGCGGGAATTGGGGGACAGGTTTGGGGTTGGGGGTGCGGGAGTAGGGGACAGGCTTGGGTAGGGGAGGTTAGGGGTTGTGTGGACATAGGGGGACAGGGTTTCTACCCATCCCAAGCCTGTCCCCCTATTCTCGCACCCCCCAAAACCCCCCAAGCCTGTCCCCTACTCACACACACCCCAAAACCCCCCAAGCCTGTCCCCTACTCCCACACCCCCCTTTAAGTCCTATCTATGTCCTTCTTCCTATAATCGTTTGCGTAATCCTGGTGTCCTCACTAACTTGTAGGTACAGCCACAATCAAATAACCACCGACACTTTCCTTCCATCGTGCAAATAAATCGGTATCATATCAAACTATAATCATACAACAACACCTTACGCCAACTCAACCCCCTCAATTATCATTATGAGGTGCTGCAAATTCATACACGTATTGTTCTTTATTACCAAGATATTTACTACGATGGAAGGAAAGTGTCGGTGGATATATATTTGAATGTGGCTGTACCGCTCATAAAGTCTCCTCCTATATTCCAACATTAACACACTCATTTCTTCTATCAACCACACTGTGCCTTTCTTTGTCCACCTTCCCAACTCTCTCTCTCTCTCTCTCTCTCTCACACACACACACATACACCCTTGGTATTCTAAGCGCTCTCATCAAACCCCACTAATCCTTTATTTAGAGGAGGGATGTATGTACCACCTTTTGGGCCACATGCATGATCAAACTTTATTAACTCACTGAGGGCCGTAAGATTTATGGTAAACAAATAATATGTAGAAATGTTAGGTGCTTATTGGTAAAAAAAATATATATAGTATCTGCTTAAATCAGATGACTTGTCAATTTCTTTCAATCTTTTCTCTTATGATATGGGATATGTTCTTGTTCCTTTGCAGTTGGTATATTATTATTCTTAGGTATCATTCTTTTTCTTGACATTTTCCATCCCTCTGGTAACTCCCCCTTTATCTACAAGTTTATGCATCTTTTAATTAACCTTTATGCTTTCATGACTCGTTTTCAGTTCTTTTTTTTATAGTTCGAGCTTAATTATTATCTTTTCCATTTACTTTTCTAGATTTTAACTTTCTTTAACATCTCTATTTTTTGTTTATTCATATTCCATATAATTTCAAATGATATCGTGTTATAGTTGTCTCATCACGGCTCCTTATATCACAAGTCATGATTATGTTTTCTTAGATTATATGCTGGAAATGTCATATCCTGTGCCTGCCTCTGTGATACATCCGTGTTTTCATATTTTCCTACACAATTTTCTTAACGTGTTTCTGGTATTATAAGTTTTTCAATAGTCTCGCTCGGGTGGTTGTGTTGTGCTTGGAGTTGGACGGGTGCTACTCCACTTGACTCCTACCTTATACATGCTGTCACTCTGTGTTATTGTTTCTTCTGCCCACACAAACACACTCCACTCCACTCCACCACCTCTCTGCTACACATGTTATGAGTCTGGACATAAGGCGAGGTACTATACTCTGTTCAAAACTTGTGTTCCGCTGGCCTCTTATGCTTAGATAGATAGAAATAGATAGATAGACAGATAAGAGATAGATAGAAATAGAGACAGATAGAGATAGATAGAAAGATATAGATAGAAATAGATATAGATATAAAGATATAGATAGAAATATAGACAGATAGATAGAGGCTAGTGGAACACAAGTTTTGAACAGACAATAGCTGTGATCACACATTGACTTGAAAAAAAAACATTCCTCCCCCTCCCATGCATGTTGTCCCTCCTCCTCCTGCTGACATGACCCCCTACGCAGATCTCGCCTCAATCTTCTGTCTCCCTTGCCTCGTCATCAATTCCGATTTCTACGGCTTCCCTCTCCTTCCATGCTACTCCTTCTTTTACTCTCTCTTCCCCACTTCACTTCCCTATGTTATGGCTGCAGCTCAGTTCCCTGCCCTACAGACTATAATATTATGTTGTGTTGCATAAAAAGAGACACACACTCAACAACAGTAAATTTAGCCACCAAAACGACGATTGGACCAACAAGCTCATAACTTCTTACGACTGGTTTTGTGTCAAGTTCATATTATGATATTTGCTGTATTCTACATCTCCAAAATCTGTTCCCCCAAATATCAACACTCAATGAAGGCTTGGTGCACTCCCCTCTCTCCTCCACCTTCACCGTCTCAGAGCTCCCTTCCCCTTTACCTAAGCTTTTCTCTCGTACATCTCGCCTCAATTTGTCAAGTGAAGTGCGACCGTCATCTTCCTTGCCATCCATATAAACAGGAACATAATAATAAATAAACAGGAACAAAGTTTATGCATCGGAATATGTTTCTTTGGAGAGAACATTGTTTGATAATAGTATAGAAGTGAATATTTTGTCGGGAATTTTACTTACAGCACTAGTGAATGATGATAATTTTATTCTGTGCCTAGTGATGAGTTTAAATGATATTAGAGTTGTAACATTATATCATCATCAGTGACAAAAAATTATAGGCGAAAACAATCTTGTGTGATTAATTGAGGGGGACATTTTGTGTTGGTAAATCTGGAGCAACTGATTCTTACAAACAATTCCAAGCAACACAACACCATGACTGTACTTTTGAGCTTCTGGTCCTGTTGTTTCCTGACATACTTTGGAGGGATCAAGGCACTCCAATGTATGTATGTACCAAAAATGAATTACCACCTTAATTAAAATGCCATGACCTTAGTTAATTCCCTGGCAGGTCCCTGTAGCCCTTTGCACCACATTCGAAAATATATCTTAATTTTTATCTGTTGCTATGAATTTTGTCTGTACAGATAATTATAGAGAGATTGAAACCTTTTTTGAGATGATTATTATATTGAAATGATCTCTGTGCTCCTCTAACAACTCTATAGGAAACGGTATATATTATATAACCTTCAGACAAGTGGCAATCAATGAGGAATGTCTATGTGTAAAGGAATTGTCAAGGGGTCCGACTTTGAGGCTATTTGAACCTTGAGTGGAGTCATTGTTAGAGAGCAGAGGAAGGAGGAAGAGGAGAGGGGAAGGGGGAGGAGGAGGAGGGGGAAGGAGGAAAGAGAGGAGGGTAGGGGACGAAGGGGGAAGAGGGAGGAAAGGGGGAGAAACGGAACAAATGGAAAGGGATTCAGAGGAGGGATGAAAAGAGGAAGGGATAGATTGTTTAGGGATGAGGAAGGGAATAGGACTAGAAAATATACAGGGAGGAATACAAGACTGTACATTACATCGAGTGTCATACATAATCCATAACAATCTTAGAAAGTGACGAAATAATTATGATGCTACTGACAAAACCGGTTGAGGGAAAGCTTTATCGGTTCTCGTCCTTCAAGGAATCAGTGTATTTTAAAGTGATTCACTCGATTTCGTCAAGCAGCTTTGAAAATTGATTTAATTAAGGGGGAAGTTTTGTGTTGGTAATTCTAGAGCAAGTGAGTCCTCCTATATAACAATTCCAAGCAACGGAACACCATTATTTTTGTGCATCTGGTCCTGTTTCCTGGCGTACTTTGGAGGAATCGAGGCACTCCAATGTACCAAAAAGAAACTCTCCCCTTAAGAACGAAAGAAGACAACCCTCGGCCAGAAAGACCCTGTAGGACGAAGGAGTGATGATGCTGAGGTGAGAGAGTGATGATACTGATATATTTTTGGTGGTCAATAATAATCATCCACATATGGGTATCTCAAACAATATGCTGTCTAATGTTTTCACGTTCACATAATTATGATGTTATTGTTTTAAGTCGTGTGTAGCTGCTTGTAGTATCTATCATAAAAGATGGTACTTAACCTATTTATAGGAAAGTTTATCATCTATCAGGAACAGAGGGAAGCTGTCAAACACATATATACGTAAGTTACCCCATGAAATATTGGACCGCGACTGTATGTAATAATTATACAGTATATATATATACAGTATATGGCACCTGGCTAACTGTATGGGTGATGAGTGTGTATGTATGTGTCTATGATAAGAACATGATGGTAACACATCCTATAGTGCCAACCAACAACACTTGCCAGGATGGGTTGGAAGGTGGATGTAGTGGGCCGCTCATCATCAGTCCTCGTATTGTTTGTTTTGCCACTCGTCTGTGGTGTTGGGTTCCATGGTATTCCTGGCGACTACTGCAGGGCCAGGTAAGCAACTTGTCCATTTGTATGAATTGTAATGATATTTAGTTACCCATACAAAAAATAAAAATAAAAAACAGGTATAAATAAAACATCAATTATTACTATAATAACAGGTATAAATAAAACATCAATTATTACTATAAAAAAAACAGATATAAAAAACATCAATTATTACTATAAAAATCAGGTATTAAAAACATCAATTATTACTATAAAAAAAACAGGTATAAATAAAACAACAGTTATTACTATATAAATTTGTGAACAAAGTCTATGAGAAATATAAGTTTATTTATAATACTGTGTGTGTTGCTGTATGGGTGAATAGCTACGTGTATCCTGCGTTTCTCCCCTGTCGTTGCCAATGTTGGGCCAGTCAGAAATTCGAATTCCGACTCACAAGTTTAAATATTCGAAACATTCATAACTTTCACTCTAAGGATATGAATGTTTCAATTTTTTTAACTTGTGGATCGGGATTCGAATTTCTGACTGACCCAACATTGGCAACATGAAGGGAGAAACGCGGGAGTGGAGCCAACTGTACCCAGATTTATCAACACCGTACACAAGCCACAATCAAATAATCACAGACACTTTCCTTCCATCGTTCATATAAATCAGTATCACATTAATATATAATCATACAACAACACCTTACCTCAATTCATCCCCCTCAATTATTATTATTATGAGGTGCTGCAATATCATACATGTATTGTTCTTTATTACCAATATATTTACCACGATGGAAGCAATGTGTCGGTGGATATTATTATTATTATTATTATTATTATTATTATTATTATTATTATTATTATTATTATTATTATTAGGTGGTGCAAAATCATACACGTGTTGTTCTTTATTACCAATATTTACTATGATGGAAGCAGTGTCGGTGGATTTTTTATTGTGTCTGTATAGTTGGAGGTAACATCCTACGAACACACCTGCCAAAGTCATGAATTACAAAGGTGAAATAATTATTATGCTGTATGATTAGGAGAGGCATACAGCCGCATACTCCACAAAAGGTTTGGTGGGAGTACAGTTTAATGGGATAATACACATTTGCTACATTAGAGTGACTTAATTATTCCAACATATACCAGTAAATGGGAACAGATTAACAAAAATAATGGTGTCATGTTGCTTGGAACAGTTTTGAGAAAGCAGTTGCTCCAGAAATATCAACATTATATAACTCTCTAAGGGAAACATTTTTTGTTGTTCTTTGATGAATTGGAAGTCTGTGATTCCTCCAAAATTTTCAAGGAAACAGACTATCATAAATGATACATTAATGAGGGATCTGTTTGGTGGCACAGTTTGAAGGAATCAGTCGACCACAAGTTTACCCAAAACAAGAGGATCACTCGAGTATATTTATGTTCCCGAAGATTGTGAGTTAATAATTGAAGACTGTGACTTGGGTTCTGTGTTTACGATTATCATCTGTTGAGGTAATAATTAATATGATACATTATATTATATTATAGGTAATGCTAACATACATTCTGTTGGCATTTAACCCCGTCTTGTATACCAGCTCGTCTCAACCTGGACAAATAATACAAAAATAAAAATTATATGTATCGAAAATCAGAATATAAAATGGACGCTTGGTTGTAGCAATAAAAATCTAGCTATAAGATATTCTTAATAATTGTCTTATTGTTTTGTTCAGCTCATTTTTTTTTTTTTTTTTTTTTTCATAATGAGGATGATAATAGAAAAACTAGACTAACCTAAACGATCTCCACCAGACTAGATAAATTGAAAAGCATCTCACTTTACTTGACCATTAATTTTAAACTGTATATAATTATTATATAATATTATAAAGGAGCCGATTGGTCCGATTCATGTTAGGTTTGTGTACAGACAATTATATAGAATTCAACACACATTACACAAGAGAGATATTTCCACACCTGGACATACATGTAAAAAAATATGATAAGGATTTATAATATATATATATATATATATATATATATATATATATATATATATATATATATATATATATATATATATATATATATATATATATATATATATATATATATATATATATATATATATATATATGCAGTAACTTCAATTACACCATGAAGCAAATAGATGCAAAACAATATATACACAAGTGTGTAAGGAGATAACATTTCTTAAGTATAAGGTTGTGGTAAAGTACAGATTAGAAATACTGTACAGACAACGTTTACGAAATGTGAGAGAGGAGACATCCTGGCCTCAGCAGCATGGGACGGATGGATGCCCTAGTATAGTATAGTATCTCTGATGAAATACAACTGTTATTTGATAAGCCAGGGAGGGACCGGATGCATAAAAGATTAAAGCCTTAAAAATACATGTGACACAAGTGTTTATGATTTGTAATCACTGAGTCACTTGGTAGACCATTCATTACCGTACTTGTAGAATAATGACCTCTCTTTCCATATAGCCTTTGTAATAATATTGCTGTGACCAACCGTACGAGAGTGAGTAAGTTTGAAAGTAGTGAAAATAGTGAAGTAGTAAATGTACGATTTGTTCAAACCAGAGAATTTGCAAAGATATAATAGATTTAGGTAAGGGCTAATCCAACCATCAGGAATAATTATTGACAGAGAGAATTTGAGTGACGAAGTGTTTTGCTGATACAATCTTAATTAAGTCAGTCAGTGAGAATTGGATACTATGAATGGGGGGATTCTCATGTTTGTACTGTAGATTTAAATGTATCTTTCTCTCCACACCATTTCACTCTCTCCTCCTGCCCCTCAACGGGAACCGCCTTGCCGTGGTGGGGGGCTTGTGTGTCTCTGAGACCTGGCGAGCTAGACTAGAGGGGGCTCCGGCCCCTGCTCTGCCCCGATTTCAGGAAGAGAGGGTTTCCCATGCTAGGAAGGTCGCCAGTGAAAGACCAGACAGTATTTGTGGGTGACAGTAAATACATGTTTATTTATTAATATATTACATTCAAATTAGTAAGAAAGCCGTGCAAAACGATATTACTAATCAGAATTCTATTTACGATGATGCTGATGACGTCTATAAGGTAATGTTAATGATGAAGGACACTGTTGGTAAATTTGGAGCAACTGATTCCTCCAAACTATTTCAAGCACCAGACCACCATTAATTTTACTCATTTGGTCCTGTTTCCTGGCATACTTTGGAGGAATCAAGACGCTCCAATTTACCAAGAGTGTACTATCCCCTTTCCTCTCCTATTAGAGCCGTTTAGCCAATATAAAATGAAAGGTTTACTTACAACTGGGGAATGAGGCGTTGTTATATATAGACTAATGTTCAAACTTCTTATGGTTATCATTACCAGCATCCTGCAACAACTGTACTGAGCGAGGTGTACTTGTATGTATGTCATCTTAGCACCTGCATCCTGTCAAGATAACCAGTCTAACATTATTTATTACTTCACAGATCCACAAACAATAAAATACCATATATCTTTGAAAAGTATAAATAAAGGTGTACTGTACACCTATAATTATAGAGGCTGAGTTTGAATGCTGTGTGTGTGTGTGTGTGGTGCCTGCCGTATGTCTCTGGTCAGGGATTTTGTATTTACGAATTTCCATGTGAGTATCATTCCTCCTCGGATTATCCTCACCCATGCACTCTCCTACATTAAACTCAAGTAGCAGTATAACATCTATAGCTTTCCTCAACTTGGAGTGAAAGATCTCACTTAATTTCTTGTTTCATCACTTAATTTCTTGTTTCTTCACTTGATTTCTTGTTTCATCACTTGATTTCTTGTTTCATCACTTGATTTCTTGTTTCATCACTTAATTTCTTGTTTCTTCACTTGATTTCTTGTTTCATCACTTGATTTCTTGTTTCATCACTTGATTTCTTGTTTCATCACTTAATTTCTTGTTTCATCACTTAATTTCTTGTTTCTTCACTTAATTTCTTGTTTCATCACTTGATTTCTTGTTTCATCACTTGATTTCTTGTTTCTTCACTTAATTTCTTGTTTCTTCACTTAATTTTTTGTTTCTTCACTTGTTTTCTTGTTTCTTCACTTGATTTCTTGTTTCATCACTTAATTTCTTGTTTCTTCACTTGATTTCTTGTTTCTTCACTTGATTTCTTGTTCCTTCACTTGATTTCTTGTTTCTTCATAATTCTCTACATTCTGACCTCGGTTTATATGTTTGGCATTCTCCAACTTAATTAATACATCAGCACTGTTTATCTCTCCCCTAACATTTATTTATTGACTATCCAAAGCTTTTCATTCTCAGAAATCAAAATGTATGGAGAATTTATTTAGTGTCCACGACTCCACATCCAGATCGGCATAATAATATTCATGACTAATGCCCGTATATAGTTTAAACAAATTTGAGGGCCCATACTGGAGCTCTATGAATTCTCCAAACTACTCCAGGCAACAAATTCCCTATTAGATACACTGAAGCGTTCTGTGGCCTGGATTATTTGGAGGGTTCATCATAGAGCTCCAGTAAGGGCCCTCAATTATTTTTTAAACTACGGGCTTGAATCTCAGTGACCTCTCTTTTACCAAGTTGTATTTTTCTATCGCTCAAGTAAATCCTTCATACAACACCTTCAACATTGTATACTAAAGACGCGTCTGTTTTATTCCCTTGGTTCCCGCTCACTATAATACCGGAATGGTAATGTAAGAAATAATGACAGCTATAGACAACTGCTAAGCAAAATGTTCATAATAGAGAAAGGAATACAGACGAAATGGGGGTGTGGGAGTAGGGGACAGGCTTGGGGGTGGATTTGGGGGGTGCGGGAGTAGAGGGATAGGCTTGAGTGGGGGGGGGGGTTAAGGGGGTGCGTGAATAGGGGGACAGGCTTCTACCTACCCTAAGCCTGTCCCCTTATTCCCGCACCCCCCCCCCCAAACTCCCCCCAAGCCTGTCCCCTACTTCCGCTCCCCCTTAACCATCACCTCTTTTGTATGATATGTATGTACTTGTATGTATGTATGTATGATATGTATATATATTTACACAGTTTCTAGTTTTTGTCGTTTAAAAGTGCAAGAGGAAATTGGGAACACCCAGTAAGTAAACCAATTAAAATATGTGTTTGTATATCTATATTTCAGCATACGAAATTATATTAATACGGTTTTTGACATACAAATGTACATACTTCTTCATTCCAGAAAGCATGATGAATGTTGCCGAGAACGGTATGACGACTGTTCGGTTCAGATCGGAGGTACACTTTGTTACTGCGACGAGTTTTGCCTCAACAAAGATGACCCCTATGATCTCCACGACGACTGCTGTCCTGACTATAGGGAACTGTGTCTGGGAATCTTGCCTCAGCCACCTCCTGAACACCCATGGCCTAATGACGAACCAGCAGAAGGCCCTGACCCATTAACTCGAGGTATTCACTATATACTTTCACTATCTTAATTCAAAAATATCGGAATATATAAAAAATAAACTATCAATCTATCAATCTATCTTTGTAGGGTGTCAAACTGCTGATGGAGTTTCTATGCCGGAATTCACCTCATACAAGAATAACTGCAACAAATGGTGAGTCAAAACATTCACACATTCACATTCATTCACATTCATTCATTTTTTATTGTTTAATGACACATATATCTGCACGAAAAACTCTTGGATATTACCACACACATATACATACACATACATATACATATACATACATATATACATACATATACATATACATATAGATACATACATACGCCACCCTCGTTTTGGTGGATTTAAGTAACTCATAATGTAATTATTTGTCTGCGTGCTTGTACTTCATTCTGCTATGTTTTCTATATGTGAGTGTGTGTGTGTGTGTAGTAATTTGATTCTCATGGATTCTGTCTACTTTTATGTAGAGTTGCATGCCTCTTGATTGACGCTACAGCGCAATTAATAATAATATAAAAAAAAAAATATTGTTGATATGATTCTGTGTAGCCATGGAGCGGTGAGGCGAGAAGTAATATCCTTATAGCATCATTACTCGTAGTGTCATGGTCTAATGTACTGCAACCTGGTGAATAAAAGCGAGTTATTTGAGTTAATTTTATGAACCAAAATTACACACACCAACAGCTATAGTTTCGGATCATTTTTCGAAGCCATCTCATTGGAAGGTGTTGCAGTACATTAGACCACCACCACCACCAACACCATGCAGGCACTCTTGCAACTTGGAGGGGACTCTATTTTATTTAAAATTTACACTTTGTTCTAATTCTGCATGATGAAACTTTTCTATCAATAATCAGGAGCTAAGTAAATTGTTCTATATTTACAAACACACACAAACACACACACACACACACACACACACACACACACACACACACACACACACACAAACTCACACAAACACACACACACACACACACACAAACTCACACAAACACACACACACACATACAGGGGTCCGGCAACAATAGCAAAACCGGAATTGTTTCAGGAAAGAGTAGTATTTTTGTTGGTAAATTGGAGGGTTACTGGTTCCTCTAAAATCTGAACTTATGCCAAGAAACAGATCCCATATTACTACCAATAAGGGGGTGTGGGAATAGGGGGACAGGCTTGGGGGGTTAGGGGGGTGCGGGAATACGGGACAGGCTTTCTACCCACCCCCAAGCCTGTCCCCTACCCCCATTTCCCCTTAAGGGTGACAGTTTTCTGGCATGGCATAGTTAGGAATAATAAATAACCTTCCAAAATACCAACAGGAAAATTAGCCCCTTAGTTTATTTCACAAAATCCTCGTATAGTCTTGTAGGGGCAAACAATTTCTGTATATGGAAGCAACTGAAAATCTTGACTAGAGTGATTAACAGCTTACAATTGTCAATTAATAATTATTATTAATAATTTATTGATTATTTGGTTCCTTTCATCAGCACTTGTAAGGGAAGCAGGTTTGAGTGTGAGAAGGACTTATGTCTGGTCGAGGATGAAGCCATCAACAAAATAAACCAAGGAGTGGAAGGGTTTTCGTGGCGAGCCACCAACTACTCTAAGTTCTGGGGTTGGAAGGCCAAGGATGGAGTCATGATGAAGACTGGAACAGCAAAGCCGGTAACAATCATACCATCTAAAATTGTAAAAAAATATACAAGAGTAATATTCTTTAATTCGTTTATATATATATATAACATTTTTTTTTTTTACTTTCCCAGGCTTTCATAATGTACCCCATTCATCTGCAACCCGAGCTGTCCCTCATCCCAGTAGAGTTTGATGCCAGGATGAAGTCAGACTGGCGTGGTATGATCAGCAGACCTCGGGATCAGGGTTGGTGTAGTGCCTCGTGGGCCTTCTCCACTGTAGCTGTGGCCCAGGATAGGTAACACCATCTTCTTCCTTAACTTTTCCCGTCTTTATACGGGGTCGCTGTTTTTTATCATTCGTTTCCACTGTCTTCTGTCGCCATATTCGTCTCCAGTCAGATTCTTCTCTCTAAGGTCTTGTTCCACACAATCCTTCCATCTTCTTCTTGGCCTATCTCTCTTCCATAGGTAAAATCACTCATAAGTATAAAGACACGTGTAGCCAAGACACCAATATGTCAGTTGTGGTAGCATTAAACATTTATTATTAAAAGTCCTGTCTCTGGTGAATGAAAGCGAACCACTTGAATGAATCTTATGAACCAATAACTACAGAGACCAACGACTATTATAGTTTCACGTACTGTACTTCATCGGTGTCGTTTCATTGAACGTGACTGTACACCTGGGAAGAAGGAGGGTTTGCTCGAAATACTATCCCAATCATGCATGGTCCCAACTCATGCTCGTATCATTTACCTTTAGTTCAAAATGTGTCGAGCTGACCAACTTCATCTTTCAAGCACCATCAGTGACGTCACGTATGTAGGCTACACTGATGCCAGAACCAATATCACACGTATAGGAAGGTGTTTTGCCTAATTGACTGTGGGGGTCATAATTATTTTAGTGGCTGTACTGCACAAGAGACTGAATGTTGGTTGGCTCTCTATGCACCTTAGTCATTATAACACTGTTAGAATTACGATCTCCATGACCAAGAAGCAGAGTTTATTTTCTACTTGATCACGGTTACACACACATACACACACACGCTCACGGAAATATAACAAAACGAAACACGAGAATACAAACAAAAAAATTCCTTATAAACTACTTAACGGACCCTGTATTGTAGTCAGAAAATTGGAGGTAAACGAGTCCTTCAAATATTGCCACGAAACACGACTCATATAGAAGGAGAGTGTTTCGTGGTATAGTCAGAAGGAATCAGAAGCCTCCAATTTTCACACATGATCACAGGGGCCTTAAATCCACCAAAACGAGGGTGGCAAACCAGAAGTTGCTCAAAATCACGGCAGTTCAGTAGTTATCGACAAAGCACATCAAGCGGCAGGCCCCGGGGTAGCCAATATTGGAAAGTGGGTCAGGCCAATATATATAGTTCTATAGTATTAGCACGAGGCGCTCGGCACAAGCAACACTCAGTGACGGGAGGCTCACTCTCCATTCCTACAACCTGTCAAGGTGGCCGGTAGCCTAACCTCTAACGAGCAGAGACTACATTGTGCCTCAGAACCATGAGGCCTCGACAACGGTAGGAATACTTGTGATGCATCCCTACGCCGCCGTACAGGGAGGAAAGCGGCGGAGCGGACTCTAGAGATGTAGCAAGTCAGAGAGAGAGGACGTCCATCACCACGACGAGGCAAATGGAAGGCTTCCTTCCCGAGTCTGTCAACGGTAGCATTGTAATGTAAACTGACATGGGACAGCACCTACAGAATTTTGACAGTCAAGTTACGATGACACAATAATGCCAAAATCGAAAAGAATTGCTGAACCACCGAAGAGTGTGTGGGCTGAACACTAGCTGGAAAGAGACAGCATTTATTCCCCACTGACAAAGGAGATAACAGAATCCAGAATGGTATATACAGTTCATACAATGTGGAGCTTAGAGTGGTCACGGAGACGACGGCCAACCCAGCCCCCTGGAGGTGATTCCAAGTCAGGTGAGAAAACTGTACCACCAGCTGCACCATCCACCTACAATGAGCCATCAGTGTGGAGACACTGATCTGTGATGGAGGACGTCACTGTTTCCACATGTTCTTGAGGCAACTGCCTCTGTAGAGAATACAGTTTTGACTTGGAAGTAAGTGAGTAGCTCACATTAGGCGTTGGTAAAATTCACGGAGGGGACACTGGGATTTCTAGACTCGTCCATGCGGATTACAAAAATTTGAGTTGGCATCACTGGCCAAACCGCCATATATATATATATATATATATATATATATATATATATATATATATATATATATATATATATATATATTATGGAGATATTCTCTTGTTGGTATACTGGAGGGTTACTTTGATTCCTCCTAACTATGCCACAATACAGACGCCCTCATTGGTAATGAAAAGGGGGATCTGTCTTGTGGCATAGTTTGGAGGAATCAGAGACCTCCCAATTCACTATCAAAAGAATCTCCCCTAAATGAGATCTTATAATCACTGTTATTTATACAGTTAGTTTTGGCTGCAATAAATATTCTTTTCTTTTCTAGACTGGCCATCATGACGAGGGAACACTCTCTGGTGCTGTCTGTAGAGCAGATGGTAGAGTGTGTACACATCAACGGTGACACCTGCAACAAACCTCAACAAGTACATCAAGCTTGGAATTATTTACGGAGAACTGGGTGAGTAATTATAACCTACTATAATATAGGCCCTAAAGGATGTATCGCCACGTATAGCTTTAATTAACTTAGCCTACTCCAGAGATACTGTATATGATTTCATTTTGAGTATATTTTGTTCAATACAGTACAATACATATGTTGTGTGTCATCTCAGTACAGTTACACTATAAAATGATGAAAGAGGTTGTAACTTGTTGACAAATAGAGGGACGGGAGGCTTGGAGCTTCGGAGGGCGAGGGGAGGGACACGAGTAGCCACATGGTTTAACTTATGAAGGACCCTGTGATTGTTATGAGACGTGGTGGCTTCTGATTCCTCCTGAACAGGCCACGAAACAAGCTCCTTCCACAGAGGCGTTGTTTCGTGGCAATATTATGAAGGACTCATTTACCTCCAATTTTCTGACACCATCACAGGGTAGCCTAATCAGTTATCCAGTTATCGGAGCAATTATTTCGTCTTGGTAAGTTTTATTTTTTTGTGATGTTCGATAATATAAAGTACTACTGCGGTCAAAAAAAAAAAAATTCAACCCAGGGGAGATTTTAGTAAACATTTGAATGCTTTGCTTTAATAATGATCCGTATACTGTAATTATCAGCAGGTAGCTTTTCAATTTGCCAACCATTAATACTGTCTCCTTAATTCATCTTGGTAACCAACTGCAGAGGAGATATTTATGTAATGTATTTTTATCGTTATTTCCTATTATTTGCCGTCTATTTCATGGGGGTAAACAGTATGAAACAAATGATTCCTCTAAATTATTCTAAGCAACAAGCCACCATTATTATTGTTCATCTGTTGTTGTTTCATGTCATACTTTGGAGGAACCAAAAGTATACTAATTATCCCTTAATGTTTCATATTTGCGAGTTATTATTATTAGTAGTAGTAGTAGTAGTTAATATTATCATTATTATTATTATTATTATTATTATTATTAGTAGTAGTAGTAGTAGTAGTAGTGTTTTTTTTATTAGTAGTAGTAGTAGTAGTAATTATTATTATTAATATTATTATTATTAATATTAATATTATTATTATTATTAGAAGTAGTAGTAGTAGTAGTAATTATTATTATTAATATTATTATTATTATTATTATTAGTAGTAGTAGTAGTAGTAGTAGTAGTAGTAGTAGTAGTAGTAGTAGTAGTAGTAGTAGTAGTAGTAGTAGTAGTAGTAGTAGTAGTAATTATTATTATTAATATTATTATTATTATTATTATTATTATTATTATTATTATTATTATTATTAATAGTAGTAGTAGTAGTAGTAGTAGTAGTAGTAATTATTATTATTAATATTATTATTATTATTATTATTATTATTATTAATAGTAGTAGTAGTAGTAGTAGTAGTAGTAGTAATTATTATTATTATTATTATTATTATTATTATTAATATTATTATTATTATTATTATTCATACATACAGTGTTGTGAGAGAAGAATGCCTACCTTACCAGAGTGGCAAATTAGGCAACACTCGTGAATGCCAAGTGCCTGGAGGGTCTACCAACTTTCTACAGTGTCAGGTGACTTGCAAACTATTGTTACTCAACCATAAAGAGCATTGATGGATTGAATGAGTGATTGAGTGATTGATTGATAGATTGAGTGAGTTAGTGATTGATTGATAGATTGATTGATTGAGTGAGTGAATGAGTGAGTCAGGGATTGATTGATTGATTGATTGAGTGAGTGAGTGAATGATAGATTGATTGATTCATTCATTGATTCATTTATTGATTGAGTGATTGACTGAATGATTGATTGAGTGATTCATTCATTGATTGAGTGAGTGAATGATTGATTGATTGATTCATTTATTGATTGACTGATTGAGTGATTGAGTGAGTGATTGAATGATTGATTGATATTAGGCGCCGCAACAGCGAGGTCATATAGCACCAGAAAAAGGTGATAGAGAGGTGAGACAACAAGCAGGAAGGAAATAAAATGAAATGAGGGATATTTGAAGAACTGAAAGATGGGAACCATTTAGTCTGGTCTCTCACTGGCGACCTTCCAGCATGGGAAGCCCTCTCTCCCCGAAATCGGGGCAGAGCAGGGGCCGGAGCCCCCTCTATTCTAGCTTGCCAGGTCTCAGAGACACACAAGCCCCCCACCACGTCAAGGCAGTTCCCGGTGGGGGGAATTTAATTAAGAGGAGTTTCATTCTCTTGTTGGTGAATTGGAAGGATTTACTGAATCCTCCTAACTGCACCAGAAAACAGACGCCCTTAATGTATGGTACTAATAAATAAGGGATCTGTTTCATGGTCTATAGTTTGGAGGAATCAGAAACCTTCGAATGCACCAACAATATAGTGTGTTTGTCTCATGTGTCGACAACTGATACAATAGTCAATTATAACTAACTATCTCCCTGACACAATAGCCAATAATTACAGTTTTATAACTAACCTGAAAAAAATAATTTGTGCATTTGTCAACCAGTTACATCAGTTTTTTTTTTTTTTTTTCACAGCATAAATAAATCGAGCATTAATTTCGTCATGCCTTGCACAATTTTTCAGCTGGATATTACATTGGTTTCCTGAATAAAAACATATAAAATAAACAGTCCATTTACACACACACACACACACACACACATACACACACACACAGGTTGCCTTTATTTAAAATATATAAATATACAGTATCGATTTATACACATACACACACACACACACACACACACACACAAACTGGTTGCCCTTAAAAACACACACACACACTGCAACATGATTGCCTGTATTACAAAAATCAGTTTTAGACACACACACACACACACACAGTCCCACACGCAAGAGTTAGTGCATTGCTAACTCTTCTTGTTTACAGAACCGTAACCTGTACAAGATGGAGCCAGCTTACCGTATCTCCAGCAAGGAAGAAGACATCCAGTGGGAGATCATGAGCAATGGTCCAGTACTTGGTGAGTAGGAGGGTCACATCAAAGTCAACAAACTATACAAAAAACTCGGTCCATTTTGGGTTGATATCTGTGGTCCGTTCCGCGTGACGTCACACTGTCTATAAATATTATTATTATGATAGTGATATATTATATTAAAATAACATAATGATAATAATATCAATATTGTAACCCTATTGTTTAAAATAATAATATCTAGAGTCTAATTAGGTATACCCATTATTTGTCCTACTAACTACACCATGACATCAACAAACCAGCCAGTGTGCACGGACATAAAATAAGCGCCTTGATTCCTCCAAATTATGCCAGGAAACAGGACCAGATGAACAAATTTAATGTTGGCCTGTTGCTAGCAATAGTTTGAAGGAATCAGTTGCTCTAGAATCCATATACAACAACACTGTACGTACTATCCCCTTCAGAGCACTAAGAAGCACTGGTTAATGTCCTTCCTTACTTGTGAACAACAGTGATAAAACGCTACAAGATTATGTCCCATTTTGTTTGAGATACTTTACTTAGAGACATGAGGTTAGGATTAAGGAGAGAATATACTTTTGGTACATTGGAGTGCCTTGGTTCCTCAAAAGTATGCCAGGAAACAGGACCAGATGAACAAATATAATGGTACCCTGTTGCTGGGAAGAGTTTGAAGGAATCTTTAAAGTGGTGATGCAAACTTAGCTCAACCTATCATCTAACCCTTATAAGACCCCCATGCAGACTATAACAATAACATACAGCAGCTACTACACTATAATCCCTACACAAATTATATTACTTTTCTTGGGTGGGCAGGAATAATG
Organism: Petrolisthes manimaculis; assembly: GCA_034508575.1. Classification (NCBI taxonomy): domain Eukaryota; kingdom Metazoa; phylum Arthropoda; class Malacostraca; order Decapoda; family Porcellanidae; genus Petrolisthes; species Petrolisthes manimaculis. The sequence continues at coordinate 104,517 of JAWZYT010001539.1, forward strand.
CGTGTGACACCTGAACTGTTCATGTACGCATCTGGAGTGTACACGTGTCGGGAACAACAACAGGATGAAAGGGATGACGTTCCTTTACACTCTGTGCGTCTCATTGGTTGGGGAGAGACAAGTCTGGATCCTGGTGCCAGACCCACTAAGTACTGGGTGAGTAATACATGTACAGTTGAGCAAGTAAAAAGTACAAGAAAAATCTGGCTGTATATGGCAACATCTTCACCACCACTCAAAGTTCAGCCAATCACGTTCCACCTTACAATAGCTTTGGATTCTTAGTTATTCATTCATAAATATACGAGGGATTTTACTACAGAGAACTTCCAGATGTTGCCATATAAAGACAAATTTTTCTTGCACTTTCTACTTACTCAACTGTACGTACCACTAGGGACATTAGAGACTGTGCCCCCCCCTCTCTCTCTTTCTTTATAAAATTGGTATATACTATTGATTCGAATAAGAAATGCTACATAATTAATTCACCCACTCCATCGTTCCTTGACTTATCTGTTTATTGGCATAATAATTCAATTATATTAGTTTACCTCTAATTTATCCACAAACACTTTTATTTACAAAAAAAAAAAAATGTGTTTCCATTATGAATACATAATACTGTGATACACTCAACATGGTGTAATTTTTATGCCTCTACCAAAGGTCATGTTTGCAAGAGGGTTGAGTGCATCACAATTTACATCTATATATAGTGAGTCAAACCCCTTCGTTTAAGGTGGTATTTTTTTTTTTTTTTTTTGGTACATTGGAGTGCCTTGATTCCTCCAAAGTATGCTAGGAAACAAGACCCAGAAGAGCAAAAATAATAGTGTTCTGTTACTTGGAATAGATTGGAGGATTCATGCAGTTGCTCCAGATTTACCAGCACAGAACTTCCCCCTTATAATTAAACATGTAAGAAAGTTGAAGATGTAAAACATTTCTCTGGACTTCAGCAATAATAATGTGCAATGCTAAATACATATAATTAAATTGTCCTTAAATGTCGGTTTTTCTACCCTTAAGAAAAAAATATATTAAAGTGTAATTGTAGACAATAAATATCCTAATAATAATTGTCTCTGACTGTAATGAGAGTGAACATGGAATTATTTCCCCCAAGCCAAAAAATAAAACAAAATAAAATATACAATAAGTAATAATTATAATAATTTTCAAATGCTCTGTTTACATCAGCAAGAAAAGATTAGTCTTCTTACTGTATTATTATTATTATCATTTTTATCATCAGGTGGTTGCCAACTCCTGGGGTGAGGACTGGGGAGAGAACGGCTACTTCAAGATCCGTCGAGGCACTGACGAATGTGGAATAGAGTCTTACATCCTGGCTGTTAGACCTCAAATGACCAGCCTCATGTATGGGAACTGAGATATTAGTAGTAGGAGTGGGTTGCTTGCATGTTTTTGATATATATGAAGCTACAGTATTGGTGAAGATTTTATATTGTGGCACAGTTTTTTTGAGACTATTATAGCCTATTTATACCGATATTCCCATAGTGGATGGTGATTACGTGTTCATGGATCGTGTTATTTTCTCTGACAGTATTATTATATGTAGCAAACTTTTCCAGCCAATGGTTTCAATTGGTCATTTTTTTTTTTTTTTTACATTTCCTCCTCTCCTTCTAATTCTTCTTTCCCTGCTTCCCACTTTTTTCCTTTCGCTTTTATTTTCTTCCCTCCCTTTCCATTTGTTTGTCATTCCCTACTTCCCACTTATTTATTTTCTCTCCTTCCCTTTCTTCTATTCTCCTTGTGTACTGTGTTATTTTTAATGAATAATTTTTGTTTAATATTATACATACATTTTCTTACTTTGTATTTTATATAATACATTGTGTGTATAGGAAACAGCAGGACTATTTATGTCAGAAATGTATGTAGAGGACCTAATAACATTTATGTTTGGTACTTTTATTTTTAATAAATGCGTCTCTTCTCTATAGGAATGTACTTATAATAATGTAAAGCGATGCATATAATGAATTTTTACCAAGTCTTGATACAAAGCTACTGTAAAAGGTAATCGACAAGGAAATGTTTCTAAATGATATTAATTATGTACTTATGCTACTTGAATTTCAATAAAATATACATTTAGATATTATGTATTACCAGCAACAATCCCTTTCATTTATTTTCCTTAATCAATATTGTAACAGGGAAACAGAAGTTATATATATCTACGGATTGACAAAAATATATACGGTATAATAGTGTCTGGCAACAGTGTCAAGTTTGCAACACTGACACTTGGCGCCAAGGTTTTGTCATTTTGACAACACACCACACTCACACATAGAGAACTATTATTATTATTATTATTAGTTTTATTATAGTAGTTACTTTATACATTACCTAAGTGCTATATATATGTTATCTAAGACGTTATACTTTGTTGATTTTTATAAACAAAGTGTAAATAACATGAAGTCACAGAAAAATATGATTACAAATTTCTTTAAACCAACAACTGTAAACAAGAGGAAAAGTATTGATGATGAGGTAATGTATAGTGTAACGTTAGTGATGGTGTATACGATGGTGTGCTAGTGTATACGATAGTGTGATGGTGTATACGATGGTGTGGTGGTGTATACGATGGTTTGATGGTGTATACGATGGTGTGGTGGTGTGTACGATGGTGTGATGGTGTTTACGATGGTAGGATGGTGTGGTGGTGTATACGATGGTGTGGTATATCCTGTTGAGTTTTTTTTTTTTTTTTTAGGGGTAACGTTAATTATCTATTCTGTTGCCATTTTCTATTACAATGTTTTTTACCTTCTTTACCCACTTAAGTTAACTTAATTTATAACATTCTAAGACTTTTCTTCTATGGCATTTCTTCGTAAATACATTTCCAATACACTATGGGTCATATCCAAATGGGGCATTTTGAAATTAATCTGACCTTACCTAGACTGCAGCAGACTACCAGGACCTAACTGGGGCACTACCAGGACCGGTAAAAATTTACAATAAGGCCTCCAAGGTTTTTTTTTTGTGAAATGTTTTACAGCCACTCTAACCAACCTGACCTGACCTAACCTAACCTAGACCTAACCCTAACAACCTTCGGTCCTAACCCTGACAACCTTTGGTCCTAACCTTAACAACCTTCGGTCCTAACCCTAACAACCTTCGGTCCTAACCCTAACAATCTTCGGTCCTAACCCTAACAACCTTCGGTCCTAACCCTAAACAACCTTCAGTTCTAACCCTAACAACCTTCAGTTCTAACCCTAACAACCTTCTAGAACATCAGCACGCGGTGCATACATTAAATTTTATATTGTGACGAAACCAAATACGAGCACCAACTTAAACCTTCATGACGGTATTGTATATAATAATTAACTATTATGTTTGCATATTGACATTAAAATGTATTTGGAGGCGTGCTTATATACTTATACCCCAGGACCTAACTGGGGCACACTACCGGGACCTAACCGGGGCACACTACCATGACCTAACCGGGGCACACTACCATGACCTAACCGGGGCACACTACCATGACCTAACTGGGGCGCACTACCATGACCTAACTGGGGCACACTACCAGGACCTAACTGGGGCACACTACCAGGACCTAACTGAGGCACACTACCAGGTCCTAACTGGGGCACACCACCCGGACCTAACTGGGGCACACTACTGGGACCTAACCGGGGGAGTAGACATATATGGGAATTGGGGCATTATATATTTATGAGTAATAATTATTATAGTAGAAACAATGGGTCATATGCAAGAAAATTGGTGGTTGGTGCATACGATGGCTCGGTACCGGTACGATGGCTCCATAGACAAACAACATAGCCACATTATACGGGTACCAAGCCATCGTCAGCACCTACAATGATTCACAGACAATTAATATAATTTAAGCCCCGACAAATGCACTAATTTTTCATTTGGTCCTGTTGTTTCCTGACATACCTTGGAGGAATCAAGACACTACAATATACCAAAAGTGTATTTAGTATTCCTACTTTAAATTCAACTTTGGAGAAATCAGGGCATTTTAATATACCAAAAGTGTATACCGGTATGTTATTATCCCATAAAGTTTTAAATATTAATATACCGGTACGTAATTATTTTCTTTTCTCTCTCAGGCTGAAACTGTGGCCATAAAACTGAAGAAGCCTTGTGAGGAGAATTTAGCACTTCACAACATTCCTGGTGAGCCACAAAACAGTCTTGTGTAAAAGTATTGTAATATGGTACAGTGCCTTCTTTTGTACTGTTTGTAATGCATGTGTGTACCATACAATCATATTACACATCCATATACAGTAATACATTCTTTTGCACAGTTTATAATACATATGTGTACAATACAGTAAACCCTCTTAGAACATTACACCCATATTATATTCTGTTTGTAACATACAGTAAAACCCTCTTTGAAAATTACACACCCATATATATATACTGTTTGTAATGCCTGTGTGTACAGTACAGTAAACCCTCTTTGAACATTACACACCCATAACAACAGTGGTACGGTACGGTAGATAATGAGTGTTTACCATACACACATTCATTACCGGTACATACCGTATAATACTCACCCATCTATATATCTAAATGAAGAGACTCTGTTTGTCTGTCATGTGACCACCTATAGCGCCAGGAATTCACACACGGAAAGTGGACATACACGAGGGGGGACAGAGGACATTTTCGTCACAAAAAACACCCCACTAATTACTTGTTTACACATACTTCACTTATTATCGCACGCCTGGCAACCCACTCTGTTTACATTCCACGCTGCCATCGTTGGCAAGGAAAAAATATCGTACCATTCTTTTACTTTAAGGGCATACCCGGTACTTCACTTATGGTCTAGTAGCAACAATTGTTCAGTAGGCCCTGGATATACAATGAATAAATACTTGTATCCATCACCACTTCATTTTACACTCATTCAAGACCTCCAAATGTTTTCCCAGGCTTCTGTTATTCATTATCATACAGACCAGCAAAGTAATTTTCTGAGTCTGTATTAAAAGGATGGTGTGTGTGTGTGTTTTTTTTTCTCAGGCTTCTGTTATTCAATACCATACAGACCAACAAAGTGATTTACTGAGCCTGTGTTGAAAGGTTACCGGTATATGTGATAAGTTTAATGATATATTGAGGGTGTACTATAGTCAACACTGTATGGTGATTGTATGTACAGTCGGCCTCCGGAATCCGTACACACAGCATGATAAGTTAAAATAGGTCGATATTTTGCACATACTATAGGGATTATTTTTCTGCTGATTGATTTAAATATTAGCCATATAACTTTATTAGAAGAGTTTGGTGTTAGAAATTAAATGTACTAAATTTTCTAGTTGTTACGAGCCCTTGATGTCTCAGTGGTGTATACGAATTCCTGGAGCCGACTGTACCATTACTGCCGTATGCAAGACCATCGGTGTGGTGCTGGTATGATGACTCCATCGACACACTACAACAGAGTCAATGTACCGGTACCACATCATCGTCAACACTATGAATGTTCTTGAATATGGCCCTATGCACGGTACTGTAGTTGTATTGTAGTTGTGTTGATGTAGAGCATTCAACTTCAGGGGAGATTCTCTTGCTGGTGAATTGGAAGGTCTCCGATCCCTTCAAATTGTGCCACCAAAAAACAGATCCCCTATTGGTAACACCGAGGTGGTTTGTGTACCTCCAATTTTCTGACTACATCACAGGGTCCATTAATTTATCTTTGACAGATGAAGCAGCCAAGTCAACAAAGCCAGATGTTGATGTTATGTCCCTCAGCCCTGATCAGAAGCACCGCATGCAACTTAGCAAACTCAAGGTGGGACAGAACAATAAACCCTGAATAAATATACACTATATACCGTACACTACTTGTATCCATCACTACTTCATTTTACACTCAGTCACCCTGGATGAATACAAATTAGAATAAATACTTCGATCCACCACCACCACCACTTCATTTTACACTCATTGAAGATCTGCCAGTGTTTTCCCAGGCTTTTGTTATTCATTACCATACAGACCAAGTGATCTGGCGGGGCCTGTGTAAAAAATAAAAATGTGCTAAATTAAATCATCTAATATTGAGGATCTACGGTATTGCAAAATGATAATTCACATAAATTCTGTACCTTAGCCCATTTTGTATCCATATAATCAAAGTAACACAAATTTTTAATACCGTATCTCTGCTTTGTTGATATTTTGGCTGGTTGTAAGAACGTTGATGGTTGTGGTACCAGCATTGAGACTCTATTGTTTGTTGGTTTGTTTGTCTGTCTATGGAGTCATTTTACCGATAACATACCAGCGTCAACACCACCATGGATATTCCAACTATGGTCCTTAATGTATGACAGCAGTGAATAATGAGTGCTTACTGTACACACATTCATTACAAACAATATAATACACACCCATAACAAAAAGTGAATAATTAGACACACTACAGAGCCATCGTACCGGTACCACACCATCGTCAACACTATGGATGTTCATGTTCTTGCATACCATGGTGTGATATACATTACATTACCCCAACAACATGACTGACCATCTCTGAAGTAGGTTTTCAGATGCTACCAAATAACATAATTATTATCGTGAACATTTAAACTATTAACACTACAATTTGTTTTGGTACATTGATTCCTCCAGAGTATGCCAGGAAACAGGACCAGATAGGGATAAATAATGGTGTCCCATTGCCTGGAATAGTTTGAAGGATGATATCAGTCACTCCAGATTTAACACCAACACTGAACTTCCACCTTAAGAAATAAGAAAAAAAGCTTTGTCAGTACTTTGTTATTGCAATCTCTACTTTCTCTTGATGGGCTACTGGTTCCTCCAAACTATACCACGAAACTGATCCCCCATTAAAGTGACATTAGTGTTGTTCATTTCTTGGCATAGTTTGAAGGAATCACTGACCTTCATTCCAGTTTACCAATAAAAGAATCTCCCCTTAATTAAATACAGGCACAGGTGAGGCAGCAGAGTCGACAAACCCCGGCACTACACCACAACATTGGACTAAGTTGGTTTAAGGTCCTCAGTTGTCAATTCTCCAAGCCTTACTTCACTAAGGTTAGTAATGAGTTGTTAGGACCCTGGAGTTACAAACAATGGATAAACTCTTCTATGTACCATTTCATTATACACTCATTTGATCAATTAAGGAGATGGTATACTATTGATAGATTGCAGCGCCATTATTCCTCCAAAGTACAATATGCCAGAAAGCAGACCCAGATGAAGAAAGATTGTGGTATCCTATTGCCTGGAATAATTTGGAGGAATCATTTACTCCAGATTTATTTACCACCTAAAACAATGTGCTTAAGTAAGATCACCCAGTGTTTACCCAAGCTTCTGTTATTCATTATACTGTAGTACTTATAGACTAACTTAGTGGTTCACTGAGCCTGTATTGAAAGGATCTATGTACTAAATTTAATCAATTTATATTGATGACCTACTGACATATAAATGATTTACTGGGCCTCTGTTAAAAGGAAATATTAGCTATATTTAATAATAGGACCGTTCGCATGAAGAAAAAAGCTGCCACATACCACCAGATTTGTACATTACCTTTTTTATAAAAAGGACAATGCAAATTAGCTCACCACAGGCCCCCTGTCATGATATTATACTAACAACATTATTTTGATTCACTTAAGAACATAAGAGTACCTATCTATGAGCTCACATAATAATTTGTGATGTTTTTTATGTTGTGCTTTGGTGTTGGTTGTATAAGGCCCAGGTTGAAGATTTATTGATTTTACATAGGTATTGAAGTATAATATTAACTATTTTTATAAATAAATGCTCTCATGAGTCAATAGCAAAGTGATTAATATGAAAATAAAGCATTTTTTGTCAGCGGGAGTACGAGCGTATAGAACACTGACTCGGTGAAGAGAGGTTTCAATTCATATATACGGAGATATTTAACTATTTTTAAGGCAAATATTCATTGATATTAGTATAAAATATTTTTGTCAAGAGGTAGTTTGTGTATATGTGCTTATATAAAAATATTCCAACCACCATAACCATGGCGAGATATGTATGTATTTTATATAGGGTAACAAACGATAATTATGATTTAAAAACTATATTAGTATTAGTATTTATACGAACACACACCTTAGCAGTTCCATTGATATCACTATGAAGTCAAATAATCCAGTTTATCGACAGTGTAATGAAACAGAATAATTTAGTGTTGGTTTCTTGCGAGTTTAATGGCTGAAAAAGCTATAGTCACGTAGTACCACGTACTGTCTGCTGCTTTCGAGGCTGGCTAGCGTATGAACGAATATCAACAAACATCAGATTGAGTCTTGTATCTTCATCTTCATCTTGTATTGAAGCCTTCTTTGTCGATTGTAATAAATCACACGAGGGAAAATCATTCCCAGTAGAAACAGTTACCACCACCAAGCCGATACTACTACGAGAACACATCATACATCACTTGGTTGCTGTGTTTGTTATTGTTTTGACTGTTAAGCATGTCGTACTGTAGGCAGCGAGTATCTGCTGAAATAATTTATTTTTCTGTTATTACCTTTGTTGGTGGTCACTTGGAACATTTATACTACATTAAAAATCAAGAAATATTCACATGTATATATAAAACCGATGAATGTATATCCATTGAGGCACACACACCAAACATAGTACAGCACAATAAAACTTCTCAAACTATATTACTAGCTCATTAATATGCACTTTAACGTCTTTAAAATGTTTACTGGAATATTAAAATCATAGTAAATACGTTATTTTAACGAAGAAGGGTCTATATGCAATTTTGTCCATGTACCAAATACAAAAATAAAAAAATAAAAATCTGGAAGTATGTGGTGTCAATCGCTAGATCCACGCTTCATGCGAACGGTCCCATTGTGTATTGAGAGCCTTCTGTATAATTACTGGTATATAAGTTATTGGTTTACTGAGCCTGTGTAAAATGATATATCGTATGTATGTACAGTATGTGCTAAATTTAATCATGGTACAGTATATTGAGGGCATTCTGTATGTACTGTATATCACCAGAGTTGGGAGAGGGATATTTTCTGTGGAATATGTCATGAATTAATAGAACCCTTTTCCACGTTTGCTCTATGTTTACAATAATGGTACAGTAAATATACGATGATTTGATTTAGCACATGCAGTATATATATCCTTTGAATACAGGCTAAGTAAATCCCTTAGTCTGTATGGTAATGAATAACAGAGGCCTGGGAAAACATTTGATGAACTGTGTGTATAATGAAGGGGTGGATACATACATGTAGTTATTCATTGTATATCCAGGGTCTGTTGTATATGCTTTGTGTGTTTTACAAGGTGTTAAATTGTTTGTATCGTCACTAGTTGAGCCAGTTTGTGGAGAATGAACAAGGGACTGGAACAATGTGAAATGAATTAATAGAATCATGCTCTGTGTGTGAATAGAACCAGTTTATAAAGTGTTAAATTATTTGTATCATCACCAGTTTGTGGAGAATGAACGAGGGATGGGAACAGTGTGAAATGAGTTAATAGAACTATTTTGTATTGATAGAAACATGCTGTGTGTGATTAGAACCAGTTTATAAGGTGTTAGATTGTTTGTATAATCCATCACCAGTTGAGCCAGTTTGTGGAGAGTGAATGAGGGAAGGGAATAGTGTGAAATGAGTTAATAAAATCATGCTCTTTGTGTGATTAGAATCAGTTTATAAGGTGTTAAATTGTTTGTATAATCCATCACCAGTTGAGCCAGTTTGTGGAGAGTGATCGAGGGAAAGGAACAGTGTACCCACCACCTGACCAAGTATACTCGTGGACACATCACTGTAGCCTGGAGGAAGTGAAAGTGGTGGTGTTGGGACAGGATCCTTACCATGGACCCAACCAGGCTCATGGTCTCTGCTTTAGTGTTACACCTGGCGTCCGTCCTCCTCCCAGGTATAGACAGTATATAATATTATTGATGCTTGTCGTATAGTAATGTTAAGGGGAGATTCTTTTGTTGGTGGTGATTTTTGTAGTTCTCTGATTTCTTCAAACTATTCCAAACAGCAGGATACTGTACCATTTTATTTTGATCATCTGGTTCTGTTTCCTGATGTACTTAGGAGGAATCAAGGAGCTCTAATGTACCAAAAGTGTATTACCCCTTTAAAACAACGCTCACACGCATATCTGTGGCCAATCTGTTTGTATACAAAGGAAACTAAGGGTAAATGTTAGTAAAAGTAAGGTGATGGCATTTGAGAGGGGAGAAACTGAAGTGATTGACTTTACTTCACCCTATTGAGTGGGAGTGACAACTGGGACTTAAATGTGAGTTAACTCTGGAGATGAAATGACAGAGGAGGTGAGGGACTTAAGTACCAGGGAACAGTTTTGTGTAAACATGGAAGTATGAAAGGAGAAATTAGGGAGAGAGCAGTGAAGGGTAGACAGGTCATAGGATCACTGGGGAGAATCATGAAAGGTAGAAGTGTGAGTATGGAAGTGAAAAGGGGACTGAGAAATAGTATAATCCTGCCAACACTGACATATGCATCAGAGACATGGATATGGAGCAGGGCTCATCAGTCTAGAATAGGTGCTGTGGAAATGAGTTACTTGAGAGGAGCATGTGGACTTAATAGGTGGGATGGAGAAAATAATGAGAGCGTGTATGAGTGAGAAGGCAATTGATATTGAGTGTGGAGTGGTTGAAAGAGTAAAGCATAATACATTGAGGTGGTTTGGACATCTGAAGAGAATGCAAGGTGTGGAGTTTGTAAAGAAGGTGTATGGAAGTGAAGTTGTGGCATGTGGTGTGAGAGGCAGATCTCCGGTTAGATGGCAGAACAGAGTGTAAGAGTATGTAAAGGAGAGAAAGGGGAGGGCTGGAACAGGGAAAACTATTGACTCTTTTGCCTTCGCCACCCTCTTAGAGGGAGATCATCATAGCTATGAATAGATAGAATGACATAATTTAAGATAGCAGTGTCATGAAATATTAGTTATGTAGCCTACACCTGGAAGCACTAATTTCTGCTCCACCCCCTTACTTATAACACAGTGTTATTATGTATATGATTAACTTTGATTACGATTTTGGTTTTGATACAAGAACAGGAAAAGTTTGGGTAGAGGAAGTGGATGTGGTTTGTTGGATCATCACTGGCCATGACTTTGGCTACTAGGAGGGGGGAGGGAATTAGTGCTTCCAGGTGTACTGTAGTTTGGTGTTTATACAGTATGTCTATATAGGAAACAGTATTGTATTATTAATAGTGGTGAGCTACCCATTGTAACACTTGGTAATCTGCTACCAACTATACAGCTGTATTATACAGTATCCAGGATATCAGTGTAGCACCTGGTACAGTCATTTGAAAAGGGGCCCAAACATTCACTGGCCTGCTCTTCACCCACCCATCTCTCAGTTATCGCTCTCACTCTCTCAATCACTACCCTACAATATACCTTACCTGCTACACTAAGGAGACATATGTCTCTGTGGTTACCACATACTGTACTCCTTTTTCCCCTTTACCCTTGTACAGAGGCACTATCATTCCTGTTTTCCAATCTTCAGGCACGCATCCCTTTTCCCATGCTAAACTACTCATTTTCCATACCCACTCAACCACTATCTCACCACACACTCTATCTATCCCTGATGCTTTACCCATCTTCACCTTCTTCAAAGCCTCACTCACTTCTACCCTTCTGATCCCCACCTCCTCCTCCTCCACTACCTCTCTTCTTTCTCCCATACCCCATCCAACTATATTTGCCGGCGTTCCACTTCCTTCATTCAACAGTTCATCAAAATGTTCTTTCCACCTTTCAACTCTACCACACTTCTTTACTGTGTTGAAAATATTTCAAAATAATGGTAAATACACTAATGTGAGTTAAAATGAAGAAGAGATTGTAAATGTTAAAAACCACTTTACGTTCCATGCTAATTTTTCCACAGATTTAGCAAGCTACTGTAGCAGCAAATAATGGGGTGTAATAGAGAAAATCCTCCTGAACGCGATTATGATGTCAGATTTTTGATAACCCAGACAAAGATGGGATGTAACAAAAGTTTAATACCAAATTGTGGCTGGGAAATCCTCCCCTTCTTTCTTATGGTATGTAGAGTCGCGGAACATAATCCTTAACCAGACTTAACCTGATCAAGGACTATGTGCCATGACTGTACATCTCAGTGTAAATTAACAAAAGTACAGTAATGTATATGTAATTAAATTGTGCTCTTTCCTTGAAAGCCTGGTGAACATGTACAAAGAACTGAGCACAGACATCCCAGGCTTTGTTACACCTTCACATGGATACCTCTTGGGCTGGGCTAAGCAAGGTGGGTAACCATTATTACTATGCTACTATTGTAGTGTGTTATTTATTAATTAAGGAAGTATGACAGTGTTGGTGTTATTTTTGCAACAACTGAATGATGCTTCCAAACTATTCCAAGCGACAAGACACCATTATTTTAGTTATCTTGGTCTTGTTTCCAAACCACTTGATATTATCCCTAATGTAAGTGTTAACTGGTACTGTACTTATATAGAGTGGATGTGGCTGAGTGGTTAGTGTACTGGACTCATAATCTAATGGTTGGGAGATTGAATCCTTTCAGTTGAGGGCCTGAGAATATTTACTCTTTCTATTTGAGTTTCAGGCACTAACTATAAGGCCACTGAACGTCGTAAAACACCCTCACTGGTACCATAACAGCTGCAGTATTTGGGAGTAACCCTCACTTCTCTCTCTCTGTGGCTGGGTACCAGTTCGGAAGTCGTGACGTGTGTGTGAGTAACAGTTGACTTGGGCCACGGTAACGGGCTTGATGAAGCCTATATCCAGTGTTGGAACACTATGTACAAAAAAAAAGAAAATGGTCAACACTGGAACACACAGTCACACACACATATTAAATGAAGCAGAGAAAGAAAGAGATTTAGGGGTAATGATAAATAGGAAATTGACACTGGATGATCATATAAATGAAGAACATGTATACATTGTTTGCAAATTTGAGAGTCGCCCTCACTTATATCGATGAAGAACTGGTCAAGAAAATAGTCACATTCTTTATAATAACATATAACTAAATTAGAAAAAGTACAAAGAGCAGCAACAATATGGCTACCAAGTCTAAGAGAACTAAGCTATAAAGAAAGACTAAAGAAACTAATGTCACCTAAACTGGATGAAAGATGAAAGAGAGTAGATATGATTATGGTTTACAAATGTGTGTCAGATAAAGAAAAGATAGCTATAGAACACTTGTGTCAACAAGGAATACCTACAATGAGAGGCTGCCCAGGGGGGCTGACTTCATGCTCTGTGAATATAAGCCATCCCCCACAAGGCTAGAATAAAGATTTTTGTAGGATCTGGTAACTCTAGTGGATTTAATGAGATTAAAAATGGATTAAATATCCACGTGAGGTGTACTGCAACCGAAGGCTTTTTTTTCCACTGCTGTGTGGACCGCCAGCACACGGGGGTGCATTTCCCTTTGTATGCAGCAGTGTAAACTCCCTCCCCCTTATGGTCCCTTCAGGGCTGGTCTCGTGGAAGGTACGGCCCCACTTGTAGCTCTTGTGGTAATGTGGACTTGGGCCCACAGCACTGGCTGTGGGATCAAAGCCTTTCTCCCAATTTCCCTGGTGGTTGGAGGCCCCCAGACTCCCTGGTCCCATTTCCCTGGGATGTGCTTCGGTAGCCCAGGCATATAGGGCCAGCCCCTTCTTTATTTTAATTTGTTTTTTCTCTGTGACCAAAGCATACCAGGGGTCTGGGGCAGGAGGCTATTCTGCCCCGGGAGAACATAAAAACAACAACTCAGGTTTGATATTATAATTTCATACAAAGCTGGTGTTGAGTGGTAGTGAGTTCCTATAACCTTAGTGGGCTACTGGGATATAATTATACAATGTACTGTATGTATATCTTAGCTTGGTTTGATTCTCTTTGATATAATGTACTTTTGGCATATTAGAGTGCTTTGATTCCTACAAAGTATACCAGGAAACAGAACCAGATTAACAGAAGTAATGGTGGCCTGTTGCCTGGAATTGTTTGGAGGAATGAATTGCTCCATATTTATCATCAACAACATTGTACCCTCTCCTTTAATTAATGTGTTTACACAGGTGTACTACTACTCAACGCCTGCCTAACAGTACGGGCACATACTCCCAACTCTCATAAAGACCAAGGTTGGGAACACTTCACTGATGAGGTCATCAAGGCTGTGTCTCACAACAATAAAGGTGTTGTCTTTCTCCTCTGGGGATCTTATGCTCAGAAGAAGGCAGCTCATGTTGATAAGGTAAGCAGAAATATAACATCATCATCAATACTGTACATGATTTCACTTTTTTGAAGAGCACCAGTACAGAATCTCTCTTAGGCAAGGGGTTCAGGTCTGAAGCTATATGAACCTTTAGTGTGGTCCCCAACCTTCACTTTTCCCCTGTATCATATTTAATTCAAGGCTGACTGCACCATCACCAAGATTGGTGGGGACATAAGTTAAATATTGGTAAATGTAGAGCAATTGATTCCTCTAAAGTTATTCCAAGCAACAACAGGACACCATTATTTTAGTTAATCTGATCCTGTTTCATGACATACTTTGGATGAATCAAGATGCTCTAATGTACCAAAGGTATTAACCCCTTAATTAAACATCATTATTATTATTATTAACCCTCTTGGTGTACAGTAGGGAAGTAGTTTCCCCAATACCCACCATTCTTGGCAACAATGGTACAGTTAGCCTCATATCCCCTACAATACAGGCAGGGAGTGAAGGTTGGGAACCCAGCTCTCTAACAATGATCCCACTAAAGGCTCGTATAACATTGAAGCTGGACCCCTTGCCTGTCAGGGGTTCTGCACTGGAACTAGAATTGATGATGAATTACTAACCCTCTTCATTTAAGACAAAGGGAGGCTACTCACCTGCTATCCTTCACCACAACAACAATCACCTCAACCCACCAAAACCTTCCTTCCTTCTCACCCCACTACCACCACATCCACAACACTCCTTGCCACTATCACCACCACAATCCTCCTAACTGACCACCACCACCTTCCTTCCTCCTTCATAGTTGTGGTTAGGCATGAGTTTATTTACATTTTAGTCAACCATTAACTTGAATGAATAATTTTAACTCTTCCATTTTGCATTGTATTTGTTTTGTTTTTGTTGTAGGAAAATAATACACTGCTATTTAATGACAATATATATTTCAGTGCTATTATAAGCATATTATACTGATGCTGTACAGTAGGCCCTTGATATCAGATTAATAAATTTAGTACATATATAATTTTAGCACAAGCTCAGTAACTTCCTTAGTCTGTATGGTAATGAATAACAGAGGTCTGGGAAAACATTTAATGGTCTTCAATGAGTGTAAAATGAAGGGATGGTGGATACAAGTATTTATTCATCATATATTGAGGGTCTATAGTATAATTATGTTGTATTATAATATACAGTATTCACATGCACACAGAACAAATACCATCTTGAGAATATATTGTATTATTATTAAAAAAAGAAATTCTATCCACACAGAATAAACCCTATCTTGAAAATATATTGTACAGTATTATTATTATATTATATTTTCTCTTTCACACAGAACAAACACCATCTGCTGAGAGCACCTCATCCTTCCCCTCTCTCTGCTCATCGTGGATTCTTTGGCTGTAAGCACTTCTCTAAATGCAATGAACTGCTGCAAAAGGAAGGCAAAAGACCAATAAACTGGTCACACCTTGATGAGAATGTTTAAGGGCATGGTATGCTTTTGATAGACTGGAGCACCGTGATTCCTCCCAAGTGTGCCTGCCAGGAAGCAGACCCACATAAAGAAGAAAAATGGTATCCTGTTGTCTGGAATAGTTTGAAGAAATCATTTACTCCTCCAGATTTACTACCCAGAACAATGTGGTATACATACAAGAATATAAAGCAACACAGATACAGTAAGACCTTCTATATACAATGAGTACATACTTGTATACATTACTTCATGTTACACTCGTTGAAGACCTCCATATGTTTTCCCAGGCTTCTGTTACCGTATTCATTACCATACAGAATAACTAAGTGATTTACTGAGTCTGTGTTACAAAGATGTGTGTTCCCAGGCTTCTGTTATTCATTACCATGCAGACTGACTGAGTGATTTATTAAGGCTGTGTTAATTAAAAGGATATTATTATGTGCTAAATTCATGGCATCATCTTATATTGAGGACTTATTACTGTACAGTACAGGAATGTCACAGGACTAATTTATTTCAACAGTCATTCATGAACTGTAAAACAAAGGAATGAAATGAAAACTGAAAAGTGTCCTTACTTGTAACTTGACTGTGATGTTGTATATTAAACTATGTGATAAATATGTAGAACAGTTGGCCCTCAATATAAGGTGATTAATTTTAGCACATACTGTATATCCCAATATAAGATTATTGAATTTAGCAAATATATCCTTTTAACACAGGCTCCATAAATCACTTGATCAGTTTGGTATTGAATAACAGAAGCCTTGGAAAAACACACACACAGGCTTAGTAAATCATTTTGTTATTCTGTATGGTAATGAATAACAAAAGCTCGGGAAAATATTTGGAGGTCTTCAACAAGTGTAACAATACAAGTATTTATTCATTGTAAATCCATGGTCTACAGTACTCAAATTATCTGTGTTTGCAGTTTGATTTATTTACTTTATTTAAAATCTGTCACTTTAAGAATTAATATTTTTAGTTAGTATGGATCTGATGTGTGTCCTGTGATTCAATCAAAGGGCTGTATGCAAAAACACTCATGGTGTTGACGATGGCGTGGTATAGGTACGATGGCCCTGTTGTTTATGTATGGAATCCGTACTGGTACCACACCATCGAATGCATCATGGCCCTATAAGGTCCTGGGCTTTGTTTCCCGGGAAGGATGGGCAGAACCTCGGCACCATCACAACTTTTATATTTTATCTATTATCAGTACAAAATGTAATAATGAGTGAAGAATAAATACACGCATGTGCACTTGTTGTTTCTACATGTACTGTAGACCCTCGATATAAGTTGAATAACTTTAGCACATAACCTTTTACTGGTAATTGATGCAACACTACTAAGACAATCAAAACTTTGGTATGAAAGTGTTGTTATATCTGATGTCCTCATAATCTTAAGTATCATCTCACCATCTGTCGGACACTGTAGTAACAACAGCTGTAGTAGAGATGCCAGCCAGTGATGAGGTTCCAATGTGTTGTGTCTTCATAACTTCATTACACAACCTGCAACAGAACCAAAGTACATGTAAGTGTCACACATTCAACTTCAATCCACTTTTTCTTTTGCAAAAATGTTCCAATTCTCTTTCACCTCCACTCTCTAAAATTATGCACAGACAAATGCCATTCTTTCCATTATTTTTGGCACCTAAAATAAACTATATATTTATAAACAAACACAAAAAGAATCATGTATTTGTACCATCACTTAAAAAAGCATCTGAAAATATTCTGTAACTGCAATAAGACAAATTGGACAAAAGTTTCTGGTAAATGGTAGAGGATAAGGCGTGAAGTCTTGTTCACTATGAGAGCCATCGCACCTTATTTTTCATATACTTTTTTGAGCAATGGTACATACTGGATGCCAAGAGATACATAAACATACAAATCAGGACTATTATACATGTACTCTATAGTTATACTTGTACAGTCATTTCCATATTGTCTCTGTCTACCTCCCCAGTCCATTGAACAGGTATGTACAGTAGTCTCTTCCACTACCAAATTTGTAAGGTACACACTGAAGTAGAGGAGATTGTACCATAATGTAGTTCATGACAAGAAGTTAAGGATACTGTACCATAATATAGTTCATGACTTTAAGATGAAGTTGAAGAGACTGTACCATAATATAGTTCATGACTTTAAGTTGGTGGCTGTACAACAACTTACCAGTTCTATAACAGCAACAGTAGTAAGGTCCAATGTGTATGTTGTTGTAGTCACACTGTATTTTCACTATCAATGGTAGAAGCTACAGCCTCCTCACTTCACCCAAAACAGAAGAATCAGTCTGTAACACAACACAGGCATTGGTAACACAAACTCATCTACTATTTAACATTATAACAATATTTGGATAAGATTATACAACAAACATTTTTGGTAACACAAACTCATCGACTATTCAACATTATAACAATAATATTTGGCTAAGATTATACATAACTTTTAACACAGTGAAAATCTATCCTATTATAACTTGGAATTATGAAGCTGTGGTTTAATTACCTGTACTGTATAAACACCAACAAACACTCAATATCAATGACTAACTTTGACTTTACATTTTCTGCTATGCCATGGGTGCTACAACAACTAGCAAGGAGGAAAGGGCCAGTATTTTGGCACTAAGGGAAGGAAAAGTGCCAATTAAAGAAATATACAGGCGAACCGTCAGGCATACCATGCGTATCCTTCTTGCTGACTGGAGAGATCCTATTTTGAAAAATTAGCTAGGTCTATGCCTAGATGTCTACTAGAGGTTATTAATATGAAAGGAGAAATGACAAAGTACTAATTGGTGGGTACCAGAACAATATATATATATATATTCTTTTATGATATCTCCCATAATTTTATGTCACGATGTCATAGGTAGCTTCGATGTCGGTGGCAGTTTGCATCTTTTTTTGCCGATACTGTAAGACTTGACACAAAACTCACCAACTCTTCAACAATGACAACAGCAACTGGTCAAGGTCACTCCTTTTGTCTGCTGAAAGTTTGTGTATCGTAACACCAACACCTTCTTCACCCTAATGCAGTCCACATCAGCTCAAGCTCCATCTTAAAATACAATACACTTATATGTAAAAATAATATACATGTAGGATACACTTACAGCAGTTTGAGCTACAATATACTAGGGCCAGGATAAAAATTTCTGTTGTGTCATGAGCTTGTCTCACCCAGGGTCCAAAAGACAAAAACAAAAAAGTCGAGAAAAGACACTTGGGTATAGAAATAAAACTAACCATGGGATTTCTTAACAATAGTTTCATTAACTTTCACAGCTAGCTCATCTTATTTATAGAAAGCAAATTAATGGAAACCCTAACTTAACTCAAAGGGAGGTATTCTTGTTTGTAAATTGAAAGGTCTCTGATTTTTCAAAACTATGCCATGAAACAGACCTCCTATCATTGTTGGATGCAAATATAATGCGAAATTGGGAGGCAAACTTTGTACTCTACACCGTTGCCAAGTCTCTACTCTGCTCAGGTCAAGGAGTGGGGGGTTACTGTACCCGTGGAAGTTGACGTCAACAAGTTTACTGTTCTCGTGCCCCAGAATGGGTCAGGGGTTGGTTGTGACGGTTTGGCTCCCACTGGGCGCCTCCTCTCCATCCGGCGGAAACTTGCTCCATGATGGGCTCGTCCCGTCGGTCAGCAGGGTCGTCCAGTTGGGGGGTGGTCCCATGACGAAGACGCCGCCACTCCAGGAGCTTCCCCTTGAGAACAGAGTCCACCTGGCCAGGCTGCGATGTGGCCACCACCCGGCCCTTCTGACATATTATCAGAAGAGGCTGGATGAAACCATTGCAGATACCTGTCCAGGATGCAACACAGCACCCTATACTATTAAACACATTATGGAAGACTGCAATACACACAACTACACTCGCCAACAACACAACATACACTCTCTGAAGGCATTGTGGGAAAATCCGGTTCAGGCCATGGCCTTCCTCAGGGGCCCGGGGATGTTCGGCCAGACAGCTTGAGGAACTTCAACAAGTTTACTGTGCTTGGTTGGCGGCAAGATAGAACACACACACACACCCTCTTTGTTTATGTGTGTGTTGTAAATAATATCTATCCTTTATATTATATATACGAATATATACGGTAGCTAAACCTACTGAGTGTTCTATCACTCCTTGGCCATGTGAAGTGTTTCGTGGTGGTGTGGGTTGTGGATGGGGCGATAAAGTTAATCTCGAAAGTGTTGTCAATGTTGAAAATTAATTTTTATATTTCTTTGTTACTATAATGTAAATAAAAATGGAACATACTGCCCCGGACAGATATCTCTGACTAGAATTCATTGTATAAAGTAAAACATGTTCTGAGTGGCCCTATGGTCAAACTGTGGTTCGAGATAAGGGTTCTGTCAGTTTCTATCTAGCTTCGACTCTCATTGTTGTAACTTTGTAAGGCAGGAGTGTCTGGGTTTGAATCGTGCCACTGTGGGGTTCTGGTGATACATAGCCATTCATGTATAGCAATGTGGGAAAGACCATTACAGATGGGGAGTTGACCTCATGTGAAAAGAATTCTATAAGATTATTCAGGTAGTCTGATGCAGGATAGGATAGGATAGGATAGGATAGGATAGGATAGGATAGGTAAGGATAGGTTAGGTTAGGATAGGATAGGATAGGTTAGTATAGATTAGGATAGGATAGGATAGGATAGGATAGGATAGGTTAGGTTAGGTTAGGATAGGTTAGGTCAGGCTAATTTAAAAATACATTTGAATATTTGTGGAGGAAATGCCATAGATGAATATAGTCTTAGAATGGTCTAACTAAATTAGTGGGTAATGAAGGTAGAAAAACCGTATGCAATAACTGTAATTCTCTCAATATTTACCGAATGTTCTCGATTTCTCCAAACTATTCCAAGCAACACGATACCATTATTTTTCTTCATCTGGGTCTGTTTCCTGGCACACTTTGGAGGAATCAAGGCACTCCAATCAATGAATAATATACTGTAATATCCCCTTAATTAACTTTGGTATAAGTTTAGCGCCGGACCATAATCAGGTTTGGACTGAAGGATTGCCGATTGAAATGTTTTATAGTGTTTCTTTAATGCATTTATTGTTCAAGGCAGTCGCATTTTAATGTTTGAGGAGATACGACCCCCCCTATGCCCCCTGCGCCCCCCCCCCCCCCAATCTCCATAAACACTTCATTTTCGCCATATTTGGACTAGATTCGTTGGAAAAACACTACAGTGTATTAAATAGAATTAATATGACCTCACTTGACCTGACCTAACAGAATCAGAACCGCGGGAAATTACGATAACGAGCAAAATAAGATAGCATGGAAACCAGCAGCAGTCAGTGTTGTCATTGGTGCGGGCTCGGAACCAGTGTTGCCAGATCTGCTTGACGAACTTTAACTAACTTCAACATCAGAATTTTCCTTTTTGCCTCAATTATTCCCTGTTTACTCTTGAACATTGATGGTCTTTTAGGTATTACATCTTGTAGACATTTCCCTATTTACTCTTGAACGAACTATAAATTATTTCCCCATGTGGACTTCGAAATTCCCTAAAAGGTGAAGTCAGACTAATTCTATTTAATTTTCTGTAGTGTTTTTCCGACGAATCTAACTTAGTTCAAATATGGCGAAAATGAAGTGTTTATGGAGATTGGGTTGGGGCGTGCGGGGGGGGGTCGTATCTCCCCAAACATTAAAATGCGACGGCCTTGAACAATAAATGCATTAAAAAAAACACTATAAAACATTGCAAGGTAAATTTTTACAAGTTGCCACAACAGGATTTCACTGGAATTTTTTTTATTTCCTAGAAGAATGTAGTGTGACTACCGGAACCTAACCAGGGCAGACTACCGGGACCTAACCTGGGCAGACTACCGTGACCTAACCTGGGCAGACTACCAAGACCTAACTATAAAGGGTAACTATTGTTATGCAGCATTTGCAGAAGAAATGGTATATAGAAAAGTTGTTTGTAATAGTGAAATATAAACGCTGGTACTAGTAAAAAAAATTAAATCAAGTTGTGGCAACTTGTAAAAATATTCCCATTGCAATCTGCAATCCTTCAGTCCAAACCTGATTATGGTCCGGCGCTTGAGAAATACCATATATATATACATACACACACATACATACATATATACACTCACACATACATATATATACACACATATACATACATATATATACACATACATACATATATACACATACATACATATATACACACATATATACATATACATGCACCAACGTTCTTGAATACCGACCAATGTGCTATTTGTTTACCTTTCTCTGTCAGTGTTGCCAGATAATAGGGAGGCGGTAGTGTTGTCAGTGTTGCCAGCAGATAATTTGGTAAAAAATATTGTGTGTAAAACAAAAGATAATAAAGTAAAAACTGAGAAAAAAATGAAATGAAGATAACAACAACTAAAGACGTCATCTGGTCGTCCAAGCGGAGGATTGGGGTACAAAAGAAAGTTTGCAAACAAAGTCGTAAGAAAATACTACAAATTGGTCTACTTTTCCTTCACTTTTCTCATATTATGAAGCAAATTTGTGTCCTAAGTTGCATGTATTATACACCAAAAGATGCAGAATTAAGAAACGAATAAGAGGAGACCAACTAGAAATCTCTTAATATGATCTTTAGTTGAAGACTTGCGATTATTATTACTTTATTCTCGATTTTCGGTGAAAAAATTACGATACATCATGATCTGCCACCGCCCTGCCGCCGCCGCCCCGCTGCCGCCCCGCCGCCGCCACCGACGCCGCCACCCTGTCGCCGCCCCGCCGCCGCCGCCTCGCCACCGCCGCCTCGCCGCCCGGCCGCCGCTGCCGCCACCGCCGCCGTTTTTTAATAATTAGTTATTTTTATTTATTTTTTTAGTAATATATATATTTTTTTAATATATATTTTTTTATTAATTAATTTTCTTTTGTAATTATTTTTTTTTTTATTATTTTTTTTTTTAATTATTATTTTTTTTATTTGATTTATTATTTTTTTTCGTCGTCGCCGCCGCCACCGCCGCCCCGCCGCCGCCACCCCGCCGTCGCCGCCCCGCCGCCGCCGCCCCGCCGTCGCCGACGTCGCCCCGCCGTCGCCACCGCCACCCCGCCGCCGCTGCCGCCCCACCGACGCCGCCCCGCCGCCCCGCCGCTGCCGCCGCCCCACCAACGCCGCCCCGCCGCCACGCCGCCGCCGTTTTTTAATAATTATTTTTTTTATTGATTTTTTCAATAATATATATATATATTTTTTTTTTTTAATTAAGTTTTTTTTTATTATATTTTTTTTTATTTGATTAATTATTTTTTTTCGTCGTCGCCGCCGCCACCGCCGCCCCGCCGCCGCCACCCCGCCGCCGCCGCCCCGCCGCCGCCGCCCCGCCGTCGCCACCGCCGTCCCGCCGCCGCCCCGCCGCCACCGCCGCCGCCGTTTTTTAATAATTATTTTTTTTATTGATTTTTTCAATAATATATATATATAATATATATATATATATATATATATATATATATATATATATATATATATATATATATATATATATATATATATATATATATATATATATATATATATATATATATATAATTATATTGTAAATAAAATAATTGCAGTTGAGAAATTTAAGTTAACTAATTAATAAGGAAGATTATCACGTTTTGGTGGTGTGATGCTGTAAATACCTCACACACAGACCACTTCTTTACGGCAACCATGGATAACACGCAGTTCCTCAAAAAATATGGATATACAGGGCTCTATTTCACTTATCAATAATTGCAATCGGTAACATTTACCGTAGACACTACAAGTAACCACTTCCACTTCCAACACTATACTGTGATTACTGTCAACAATATCACATATAGATATACCGTCACAGCCCTGCCACTACCACCAACAAGTGGCCTGTGTGTGTGTTGTGTTGTCATTATTATATTAACAATGTCTGTCAAAAAGTTATCAGTAGCGAACCACCGTGGTGTGGTGGCTAAAGTGGACCAAACACCAAGAAATTCTTGATAATAAATTTCAAGATCCCAAGATAGTCTTCAAAATCTTAAGATCTTGGAAAAAAATTCAAGTACTGGCAATACTGTTGATGCTGCTGCTCTTGTTGTTGTCTCCTTGTCGGTTTTGTTGTTGTTGGTAATGGTGACATAGGTGATGTTAGCCTTTCTAACGGCACTCCAGTCGCAAAACTTCCTTATTATGATAATATTTACTTTTGTCTTCTCACTAGCAAGAAAATATTCGCCAATAATAATGTACGCTCTTCTTCTTCAAATATTATCATACACTGTATATGCTTTAAACTTCAAAATCAGCAGGGTTGCTACGTGAATTTATAGCCATACAGCGGTAGTCGAAAGGAGCCCAATCTGTGTGTGATATTTATTTACTTATTGTTAATAATATATTGATTGAAGAAACAAGTTATATAGAAGAAATAATTGTCACTACCAAGATGAGCCGGATAGTTAGACCAGAAGTTCTGAATTGATACTTCATACACCATCATAATTATATCTTTAGGCTCAAATGTTCTCCACTCACAGCATGCAACAATAATGTTGATGAATAACACGAACCATAGGTCTAGGGATAGATAACAATTTGCAGCCTAAATCCATACTACTGGTGAACGATATTCAATACGATGGAATATATAAGCATGCAAGTCATGTCTACGCTCTGAATATACAAGTTCAAGACAAGCATCAAATTAAGAAGGAAGAGAGTTGAATACATATTTCGGTCAGGAAATCAAATTACAAACAACACTGATAAAAGAAATGGTTCCCAAAGATGAGAAAGGCATGCATGTTTTGATCACAAATAGGAAACATACCAAATGATGATGATGTAAAGTTGAAAAAAAGGATTGTGCTTGGCCAGAGAGATCTATAAAGTCACAACTAAATGGACTGCATCTGTCAATTAAGTGCCAACTTAATAATTATTGCTCTTGTGAAGCGTCAAAGTGTTTCACGGCTGCATGAGTGACAAACCGTACCGTACGTCAAAGATCCTACTATAATTTCTACATTAGGAGAGGGTGCATGTATTATGTCACAGGCAATGACGTCAAACCCGCGGGAAAATACAAACATTTCAGAACCTACAGCAAGAGTGATTTTGCCTGGATGAGCGAGTAAGAACAATAAGTAATTTTAACACTGGTGGATGGTGGGTGATTTTAGACATACATATATACCATTGTCAGGGGAAACAGGAATATCAAACAAGGCCTGGAAATGGATAGGAGAGAATAATTTGATATTTAGGTCAGCGTTGGTACTCCACCCACTACATGAAGCGCGCCGGTGTTGCCACGCACATAGCCCCGCCTTCTCTGTATTATTTGCCTATTATGTGATCTATTGCTTGTGGTAGCATCGTATTAACTATCTCTCAAATGCAACAACTTACCTTTTTAAACACTGATTCAATACGGATATAGATGAAGGCTTGTTTTTAATGAGGGATTATATAAAAGGCGAATATGAGTAACTGGTTATTTGTTGTCGGAGAAGCGAGTGAGGGCTCTTAAAAACTGACCGCTAGTGTTTTAAAGTTGTACCATCGTCTTCCATCGCCTCCCTGTCTCTACTTCTGTCACTACAAGACTTATTTCCTCTCCCATTCTTTGGCTGTACACACAATAACACACGTCTCTCTATGTGACTCTAGATTATTCTCTCTCAATCACTCTCTCTCTCTCTCTCGACGTTCTACTGGCTCTCTATCTCTGTCTCTCTCCCTTTCTCTTTCTCTCCTCCGGCTCTCGCGCCTCAGAGCACCCCAACACTACCCACAGACTTCACAGTGATAAGGTGCTGCTCCCTCCAGCTTGGTCTATATCTGGTGGTGCGGCAGTTGTACTGTATAGCATCTCTCAACAACAAGACACTCACTTGAGCTGTTTAGTTCAGAACCGTCCACCTGTTGAACACGCCCGTCCTTTCGTCGTTCCGTATGAAGTCTATCTAGTCAACACTCAACAATACGCCCCTCACGTCTTTCGATCGTCACCTTCATTCACTTGCATACACCGAGTTCAATACAATATTATGCGAGTGGGAAGGAATAACAAACATCAGTTTGTGACACCGTCTAGCTGCACAATACGTCTCATACATCCTGTGAATAATTATCTCATATTGCGGTGACACACATTACAATCTTCGTCATAGCTTAATATAAACCTATATTTTTATCATGATATTTAACTCACCTAAAATCACAACGTCACTTATACATTCTATACCTACTACTGGTGTTGTGTGTTCTAGTGCCTCGATATTAAACTGATATTCAATGATCCAACCAACCTCACACATCACTCACAAAAAAATGTCATTATGGTGAATCATCTCGTGTTGAATCCATTTGTCAATTAATCAACACGTGATCTCTTGAGTTGAACGAATTTGTTTGTCAAGTTCGCCTTGTCAGGCAGAGAGATAACAATATAAATGTTCTGCATGTTGGTGTGCAAGTTATTTAGCGATACGAAAACCGTGTCGACACCACCAGCGCTGGGAGAAAAAGAAAAAGGAGACAAGGACACAACTTCATCGACAACAACAACGCTGACACAACTGGGGAAGCATCATCTTTCTACCAGAGACAGACGCCCCCATCACAACCTATATTATACCTGTAACCTCCTCCAAGCCTTCCCAGATCAACGTTAATTAAGCTTTCTCTACAAACACAAACCTCTCACGGTATGTTCAGTGTTAATTATGGGGAGAACCTCTTTTTGGAAACTGGAGGGCTACTGCAAGAGTCCTCCAATCTATATCACGAAACAAAATTTTCTATATGAAACATAGAGGTGATTTGTTTCATGGGTCAGTTTGGTGGAGTCAGTAGCCCTCCAATGTGTCAAAAAAGAAAGAAAGAATATTATGTGTAATTAGTAAAATAATGCACAGTACATTTCTGAGCACGTAAATGATAATCAGTGTCTAAGTAAATGGAGGTAAACAGTGGATGCCAATAGAACTCTTATTTGGTATATATAAGTAATTACCCCACAAGGTGTAAGGAGAATATCCCTCATGGTGATGTATTTGTACGTACTCTATCCCACATCACCATATAATAATAATAGAAAGAAACAGGTAAATTAGAATATACATGTAAGGTGAATATCCCTCAAGGTGATTTGCTTGTACTTTATTTATCCCTCATCACCCTAATTATGACACACACACAGACACACACAGAAGCAGACAATTCTACCCATATCTATAATCAAGTGCATGTAACAGGGCTGAGCCAGTGTTTCCCCTTCATCTGCTCGGAAATGTACACTTGGCCACAGGAATTTTTATACACATGCAGGCAGGCTATATGGAAAGAGAGGTCATTATTCTGGAAATACTGCAGTGAATGAATGGTCTACCAAGTGACTATGTGATTTCATAGCAACTAACTTAATAATAATGTTGTGTTGCAGTTACGTCGTCTTACATTTTCTATTATTATGTTGTAAATCCTCGAAAACAACAGTGTGTGTACGAATTCTTGTGGTGAGTAGTACAGCACTTACCAGACTTTGTTAGTGTGTTGTGTAGTGTAATCATAGAAAACGCTTCAGTAAATTATAGGAATGGCAGAATACAGCACAGTTCACTATTCCCAAGTCTCTTACGAAGGAAGAAAATTATTAAAAGTCTGTTGGCATTATTCTCAATGAGGTAACACATACTTAGACGCATCTGTAAAAGGAATTAAGATTATGATGGTGTGTGTTTTCCCCTGCACAGTGAGAGATTTGGGACTAAAGGGATATTAATCTTACTCGACGATAATTTGGAGACCTACTGATTCCTCCAAACTGTGTCATGAAACATACATACTCTATTAGTTAACATTAAAGTTGTCTGTTTCCTGGCATAGTTTGAAGGAATCAGTGGTCGGTCGCTCACCTGAGACAGACGAGACCTCTCACTCATCTCAGCCGCTCGGACACACACACACACACACACACACACACACACTCACTCGCCCACACTTTCTCGCTAATTAAAACAAACAAACAAACAAACAACACACACACACATTTATGATTGATTTAAGTTATGTAATGGTACCTGCTAAGAAAAGAGGTAATCGAATTAATTGTGCAGTCCGATTCTTAAGTTAATTGTTTCAGTTACCGCCATGCAGAGGTTACGTTACGTTACTGTAATATCATGGCTTGTCTGTACAGTTTTCATTTATCTTTATCACAACACAAACATGCTTAAGGGGAGATTATATTGTAGGTGAATTGGAAGGCTACTGAATCCTCCAAACATACGCCCCTCAATATAGTACTAATAAGGGATCTGTTGTTTCGTGGTTTAGTTTGGAGGAATCAGAGAGAGAGAGACCTTTTTCCCATTCACCAACAAGAGAGCCTCACTCTTGATAATAATTTCCCCTTTTTTAACAGAAGGATTATTATGACTGTAGGCCATTGAGTGTGTTTAGATCAATGGTGAGTTATAAAGGAGGGTAAAAATATCGAGTCTCTCTTCTTCTGTTCGCTGTTGTGGTCTGATGTGTGTGTGTGTGTGTGTGTGTGTGTCAGTGGGTCGTTGTGTGTCAGTAATAACAGTGTCAGTAATAATAATAATAGTATAAGTAATAATAATAGTACACTGCATCAGTAATAATAATAATAATAATAATAATAATAATAATAATAATAATAATAATGATAATAATAATAATGATAATAATAATAATAATAATAATAATAATAATAATAATAATAATAATAATAATAATAATAATAATAATAATAATAATAGTGTCCATAATAAGTGAACAACATCAAGTTTGTCTTTGCCTGTACAGTCAGATTATACAGTAATTCCAAGGCTTGTCACTTAGAACATAGGTCGCTTCTTATTGACGATGGCACGACTGAATAACTACCATCTAAATCTATACTATTAGGTTACGATCTCAGAAGGTTTGTATTGCCGTGAGAGTATACAGTCACACCTATCCCTACTCTACATATACATTATAAATAGTAGACCGAGAAATTTATATACCTGACATACAGCAGCATTGTAAAATTAATATTAACAATAAATCTAGATTGAAAAAGTTAGTGACTGTATATATCCTGCCTGGCGGTCATCTATTAATTATTAAGGCTTAAGACTGGGTCGGTCGCCAAATACATCTCTGCAGTAGTAGTAGTAGTCACAGTGTATATATATATATGCATGAAATTTAGTGGTAGTAGTAGTAGTAGTAGTAGTAGTAGTAGTAGTAGTAGTAGTAGTAGTAGTAGTAGTAGTAGTAGTAGTAGTAGTAGTAGTAGTAGTAGTAGTAATAGTGTTGGTGGTGGTAGTGGTGGGTCGGTCCGGTCCGCTTGGCGAGTCACACACTCACCTACTTTCTACGTGTGAAAGTCGTAGCAGGTTTGTTGGTGGTGGTCGTCAGCACAAACGGATTAAGGATGGGGAGATACAGGACCAGAATAGGGGATGGACACACACACACACACACACACACACACACACACACACACACACACACACACACACACACACACACACACACACACACACACACACACACACACACACACACACACAGAAAGAGAGAGAGAGAGAGAGAGAGAGAGAGAGAGAGAGAGAGAGAGAGAGAGAGAGAGAGAGAGAGAGAGAGAGAGAGAGAGAGAGAGAGAGAGAGAGAGAGAGAGAGAGAGAGAGAGATGTACTGTATATTGTATTAGAGAACGATCTGAAGAAGTACATGCATCAGAGAACTACTCTCTCGTTACTTCTGGCCCACCCTGTACAACAGTAGCCACTCACTTCACAATGGACCAGGGAAGTTAAAGGGAATTACATTTTGTTTTGGGCAAAGTGGAGGGCTACTGAATTTTAACCAAACTAAGCCAGAACATAAATGAGTTCACAATACGAGTAACAGAGGGCCTGTTGTTCTGTAGCTATAGTTTGGTGGAATCATTAGCCTTTCAGTTCCCCAACAGACAGAAATAAGACAAACAGCCCTCCTTATAAATGAATGTGTGTGTGTTTTTCTCTCCCTCAGGCCACCAGGATGGATCGAGGGGGACTGGGAGGACTGGGCCGGGGTGGAGAGCAGGACCAGGGAGGAGGCAGTGGACGAGGTTCCCCCAGCGATGCCGCCTGCTACAGAGACAACCACGCGCCCCTAGAGGACCCTTATGACGTGGACCGGGCTACCTCCTACTACGGTGCCAACAACAACGACTACAGCAAGTACACGGGAGGCGACCCCATGGACCCACAACAGAACGAGTACCTGGATACACATACCAACACAGACTACGACACATTAACCTTTGACGGTGCCAGTGGAGGCGTTGGTGGTGGTGGTGGTGGTGGTGGTGGTGGTGGAAGGTACTACGATGAATACCAACACAACCACCACAACAATAACAACAACAACGACAACGACGACGACATATATAATAACAATAACCTCAACAACAACAATAATAACGACTTCGATGACCAATATCACCACCACTACACTCCAGGCTACAGAGACAATGACCCACAACAACAACAACAACAACAACAACAACAACAACAAAAACAACAACCACAACAACCACAACAACAACCACAACACCATCACCACCACCACCACCATCACCATCACCACCATTATCAAAACGAATCCTCGGGGTCAGATTACAAAGACAACAACATTGACCCCCTCTCCTCCTCGTCGTCCCCTTCCCCTTCCACCAGTTCACAATATTACAGTAGTCACCTTTCCTCCGATACTGGTGTTGGTGGTGGTGGTGGTGGTGAAGCGTGTAGCCAGTCCCAGTGTAGTGGATACCGGGATTATAGTCACGGCGGTAGTCAGGGGGACGAGTATCACCACCACCACCACCGTCATCATCATCATCAACCACCACCACCACCACCACCACCACAGACACCACCCTCCAGAGTACAAGTCACGGCTAAGGTTCTTTTCGGGTCCGTCAGTGCCATATCAAACCTCAAGCAGAAAAAGAGTTCAAAGAAGAAGTAGTACGTGGACGAAAGACATACAGACAGAGAGGGAGAGGTATACTTTTAGACTTAGTTAGGGAAGGTGATAGTGAGTTCAAAGGAGACTGGAGTTATACATAGACGAAAGAGAGAGGAATTAAGATTATTGTAGATTAAGTAAAAAAAATATAAAGTTCAAAAGAGAAATAAGTGGAAGAGAAAGAACAAAATCTCAGACAATAAAGAAAAGACAAAGTTCAGAGCAATAGGTGAAATACAGAATGAAAGAGAGAAATCCTGGGAAAGAATGAGAGGAAAGACATACAAACAGACAAAGCATGAATCAGTCCCTCTATATACGTTTACTAGGAAATAAAACATAAACACAGAAATTAATTTTCTATAATGTAATATGATTTTGAGTTGATACCAGATAATATTATATCCAATTGTGTTCAAAAACTGTATACCAACCAACCAACCAACCAGTCAATCAGTCAATCAACCAACCAACCAACCAACCAATCAATCAACCAACCAACCAACCAACCAACCAACCAACCAATCAATCAACCAACCAACCAACCAGTCAATCAGTCAATCAACCAACCAATCAACCAACCAACCAATCAATCAACCTACCAACCAACCAACCAACCAACCAATCAATAAATCAAACAACCAACCTACCAACCAATCAATTAGTCAACCAACTAACCAACCAACCAACTAATCAATCAATCAATCAACCAACCAACCAACCAACTAACCATGATTTTGTTCGTTTGTGTCTGTGATAAATTAATTGCTTCCCCAACATGCACATCATAGGTTCTGCCATCCCCTTCATTACCTAACGGCGCCCTCCCCCCCTTACATCCAGAGTAAACAAGATCGATCACATTAATGAAAAATATTGATAGGTTATATAACGCAATCCTTGGGCCTTTTATAATGTCAGTGTAGCCATCAATGTTTGTATTAATTTTAAGGAGCCTGTGATTGGGTATGAGAATTATTGGAGGCTTATGATTCCTCCTGACTATGCCACGAAACACGTTCCATTCCTTATAGGTGGTATTTCGTGGCAGTATTTGAAGGACTCATTTACCTCCAATTTTCTGACGATATCACAGGGTCCCTTAAGGTCGTGTTGATGAAAATTCTTAAGAAAATACTGTTGATTTGTACAGCCTGAATTGATATTGATTCTGTATACTGATTCTGGATTTATGTTTTGTGTTTATCTTCGGTGCTACAGTGAAATGTTATGTATATATTGAGGACTAAAGGCATCGAACTCGTTTAAGGACCCTGTGATCGCGTACAAGACTTGGTTGGTGGAGTTCTGATTCCTCCTGACTATACCACGAAACAAGCTCCATCAATATAAGTGCAAGGTGTTTTGTGGCAATATTTGAAGGACTCACTAACCTCCAATTTTCTGACAACATCACGGGTTACCTTAAATGTCCTCAGCTATGACATGAAAGAAGAAAAAGGCCCAACCCAAATCATGTCTAATTTCAGACGAGATGCCTGGACACATTACATTTGAAGGGACACGATAACATGAATCATACACTCAGCTACCATAATCTCTAGCCTATCGAGTTCTGAAGCAGGTGGTTTCTGGACGACAGCCCACCCAAAGCCTCCATTGGTTCGTGATATTATTGTGTCTAGCCTCGTGAAGGTTTGGGTGGGCTGTCATCCAGAAACCCCCTGTTTAAGATCTCTGGTTTTTGACTCATGTATCGAGTGTAAATGATCGACGAAAATGAAGGGAATTTAATCTGTTATGAACGATTTTACCTCGAGGGCTACTGATCTCCTCCACAACATTAAGATAAAACAGATACCCACTCTTATGCTGCGGTACTACAGTCTGTTTCCCGGTACAGTCGGGTTAATTAGAAGGACTCGAACTATTGTGACTACCGGCCAAGGTGTCATCTCAGGTTTATTAAGTATATATGTTATAAGACAAGGAAGGAACGAGATCACTCACTTGCTTACTCACCCATCCTCTCACTTCCTCTCTCTCTCTCTCTCTCTCTCTCCCTCTCTCTCTCTCTCTCTCTCTCTCTCTCTTACGAACACACTCCGCCCTCCTCTCATCTCCACAACAACTCCTTCCTTCACCTCCACTCCATCTCCATCTCTCTCTCTCTCTCTGCTCTCTCTCTCTCTCTCTCTCTCTCTCTCTCTCTCTCTCCAGTTCGTCCTTTAAGACCTGTATACATGAGTAGGTCAGTGGTGGAAGAAGAAGCTGGTTTGGTGTGCCAGTCATTTGTTTTGTTTGGGTGCAGGGGAGAGAACACGCTTGAGGGTATATAGAGAATACTTTTTTGGGTACATCATCAGCAGCAGAGCGTCTTGATTCCTCCACAGTATGTCAGGAAACAGGACCAATGAAGTCATACAAATGGAGTCCCGTTGTTGCTCGGAATAGTTTGGAGGAATCACTCGCTCCAGATTTACGAACAGTGTATAGACGGGGATACACGGATAGTAAAGTGTTGATAAATTTGGAGCTTATAATGCCTTCAAACTTCTCCAAGAAACAGCAGCAGGACGCCATTAAATTTGTTCATATGGTCCTGTTTCCTAGCATATTTTTTGGAGGAATCAAAGTGCTGCAATGTACCCAAAAAAGTGTATCTATTACCCTCTTAATTAATGAAACGTTCTACTGTAAAACAATAATTCTTGGGATGCCTTATGTGGATGGGAAGAGCTTATTATTTTTTTTAATCTAAATTGTTGTTTGCTTGTTGTTGTTGTTGTTGTTGTTGTTGTTGTTGTTGTTCCTATCTTCCTGCTAGTTTCGTCTTTGTACTTTTATCTTCATTTGTTCCCTCATGTGTGTGTGTTGTGTGTGTGTGTGTGTGTGTGTGTGTGTGTGTACCTTTAAACATCTCCAACATCATCACCACCATCACTACCACAAACCACTACCACCACCACAACTACCATCACAAACACCACGACAACCACAACCACCACCACCACTACCACCAACACGACAACCACGACCACATGCTACCACCACCACCACCACCACCACCACCACTAACAACAACAACAACATCACTCCCCCTCTCCACTCCCCTCTCCCTCCCTTACCTTACTTCCCCACTGGCCGCTAATGAGAGGAAGTGGGTGGTGCCTACAACACTTTCTTCGTTGACCAGGAATGTGGAACCCGTCTCTCTCTCTCTCTCTCTCTCTCTCTCTCTCTCTCTCTCTCTGCAGTAGCGTAATTCACTTCTTTCTCTCTCTCATGCACTTGGAAGTAGCGTAGGCCTAACTCATTCATTCATTCATTCATTTCTCTCTCTCTCTCTCTCTCTCCTCTCTCTCTCTCTCTCTCTCTCTCTCTCTCTCTCTCTCTCTCTCTCTCTCAGACACTAATCTTTTCAATATACGTAAATACTTGAAAAATATATATATATATAAAATAGAGGGAAAAAATAATATGTTTTGTTAGCATAAAAGTGAATATGACAAGGTTACTAGTAGTCTGATATGGTGGGATTGGAGGACTATCGATTCCACCAAACTGTGCCAGGAAACAAACTACCGTGTACACGAGTAGGGGGATCTGTTGTTTCATAGCATGGTTTGGAGGATTTAGTGTGGTATCCCTCCGATTCACAGACAATTAACAGCTGGAGTTAGTATGCCTTCTCTTAGATGCTTTTCATAGTAGCAGTAGTATTTTGATAAGCTCGGAAAATAATCTGAAATAATGATAATAATAATAACTATAATAAATATGAATGCCATAACTACTTGTATTTTAGGACAAACGATGTTAAAAAGACATATATAATATTTTTTTTTTGCTTACATTAGGATTGTATACTGTTTGTAAAAGGTTAATTCCTTGTATTCAACGGATTCACCTCATTCCTCTGATCATGTTAAACTTACAGTGCTCTCAAGACTCTTTCATTCCTAATTCAACCTGTTGTTTACATCGTAGACTCTGAGGGGGTCAATTACTCCATCCTGTACGGTACACCAAGGCATCTGAAATGGAACATAATAAATTGACTCACACCTGACTAGCAAAGATGGATTGGTGTGTGCTAATGTGATGATAACACACATATATATATATATTACCAGGATAATGGGAAAATGGCAAGCTTTTATTCTGGTCTAACGAAAAATGACAAGCCTTTATTGTGGGCTATGCTTTTATATTCTGCGTGAAGTGTGAGGTGAACAAAATAAGAAAGCCTTTATTGGTGACATTAGTTAGCGGGAGATTCTTTGAGGGACGTTCTTGTGGAGCAACTGTAACACCCCGTAGTTTTAAAACATTTGAGGGCCCTTACTGGAGCTCTATGAATTCTCCAAACTACTCCAGGCAACAGATTCCCTATTCGAAACACTGAAGCGTTTTGTGGCCTGGATTATTTGGAGGGTTCATAGAGCTCCAGTAAGGGCCCTCAAATGTTTTAAAACTACGGGTGTAAGACTCCTCCAAACCATCCCTAATAACTACACAATACAGTACCACTATTATCTTTGTTATTCTGGCCTTGTTTCATGGTGGTAAGAATCATGACTTTGGAGGAACCGAGGTGCTCCAGTGTACAATTGCGGACATAATTATGAAACGGACACACCTGAATATTATTATTATTATTATTATTATTTTTATTATTATTATTATTATTATTATTATTATTATTATTATAATTATTATTATTATTATTATTATTATTATTATTATTACTGAACTTCCACCACCAAGTCATTTCGGTACAAATTATGTATCCTATGGTTAATAACAAATAAACAAAAGATGTATAATTGAGATGATTTTTTTATTTACCCAAAAATGTATACCAATATTGTGTGTGTGTGTGTGTGTGTGTGTGTGTGTGTGTGTGTGTGTGTGTGTTAGAAAAATGTAGAGTCAGGGAGAAAAAAAATGTATCCACCACTTTGACATTTGGGTGGGGTCAGCGGGTGGGTGTGTGGGTTGGTGTGGGTGGGTGTGGGTGGGTGAGTGTGTGGTTGGCGTGTGTGTGTGTGTGAGTGAGTTTAAGAGTGAGGTGTGGTTGGTGGTGTGTGGTGTTTGGGGTGGGGTGAAGTGTGGTTGGTGGGGGTGCATGCGTGGGGAGAGGTGTGGTTGGTTGGTGTGTGTGTGTGTGTGTGTGTGAGTTTTAAGGGAAGATGTGTGGGTGAGTGGGGTTAAGGGGTGAGGTGTGGTTGGTGTGTGTGTGTGTGTGTGTGTGAGTGGGGACGGGTGAGGTGTGGTTGGTGTGTGTGTGTGTGTGTGTGTGTGTGAGTGGGTTAAGGGGTGAGGTGTGGTTGGTTGGTGTGTGTGTGGGTGGCTAGGTTGGTGAAAGAGAAGCAGGGGGGAGGGGGAGGGGGAGGGGGGTAGGGGGGTGATGCAAGGCCCAGGTCACACCCACGAATAACGGGAAGATCTTTTGTTTTGTTTTTCCTTACACCAACCTCTAACTAACTATCTATTTTTAACCCATTCCTTGGCTACCCTAAACCTCATGTGTTGGTCAGTTCATTCATTCCAAATATACTCCCGATTCATCCAGTCATTCCCTCATCATACAGTCATTCCCTCATCATACAGTCATTCCCACTTGCCTAATCAGTTTATTCCATCTATAGTTTATTCCATACACATAATTACTGTTAGCTTAATCATGTTATATTACTCGCTCGGTGTGTCTATCTTCTTCTAAATACAAGAGAGAGAGAGAGAGAGAGAGAGAGAGAGAGAGAGAGAGAGAGAGAGAGAGAGAAGAGAGAGAGAGAGAGAGAGAGAGAGAGAAAGAGAGAGATAGGGGGAGGGTAAGGAGGGGGTGTGGTGTGTGTGTGTGTGACCTAACCATGTAAGTTGTAACACGTAAAAGCCGGACGTCTAGCGCTCTGACCTCACCCACGTATGAACCTGATTTTCTCTCTCTCTCTGTCTGTCTCTCTCTCTCTCTCTCTCTCTCTCTCTCTCTCTCTCTCTCTTATTGCATTAAATCTTCCTCCTGAGAATAGCACCTTCAAAACTTTACAAACCGGATGATCAAGTACAGAGAAGATAATAAATAATATCAGCGATACTATTTCCACAAGCAACACTTTCTTGAACATAAAACACATTCCTCCCCAAACCATCACCAACCACCCCAGAGACACGAACCAAACCTAACCTACCTACCCAGAGACACGAACCTACCAAACCTACCTACCCAGACTATCCCCACCCCAGAGACACGAACCAAACCTAACCTACCTACCCAGAGACACCAACCTACCTAACCTACCTACCCAGACCACCACCACCCCAGAGACACGAACCAACCTAACCTACCTACCTACCAAGACCAACTCATGGACAGTTATCAATACAAAATTTAATCACTTCTCCACTCCCTGTCAAATGATGATCGATGGTTACTGAGGACCCAACCAACTCCACCTTCCCAACACGTCTATTAAGGACCCTGTGATCGTGCATGAATAGTGGAGGCTTCTGATTATTCATGACTATGCCACGAAACAAGCTCCTTCCATATAGGTGGTGTTTCGTGGCCATATTTGAAGGACTCATTTACTTCCAATTTTCTTACACGATCACAAGGTTCTTAAGCTTTACGGAAATTCAATTAACATGATGTATAATGAGTAAATAGGATCCGTTTCTGGCTTAGCATTTTCATTCATATATATAATTATGCCTTTAGGGTTCACATGAGGTTATACTGTATTTGAACTCTCTTGGAAGGCGGGGTTTCAATTATTATAGGGTAAGCTTAATATCAAATTTTAAGGGGAGATTCTCTTGGTGAATTCCAAGGTCTGTGATTCCTCCAAACTATGCCATAAAATAGACGACCCTAATGTTTCTTAAATGAAGGATCTGTTTTATATTATAGTTAGGAGGAATCAGTAGCCTTCCAATTTACCAACAAGAGAATATCCTCTTAAAGTGTATTTAATCTTATTAATTAAGGCGAGGATGTATGTATGTATATATGTATGTATGTATATATGTCGTTCCCGAGTCCCGACACAATGGGTTGTATGCAAGTATATCCGTGGTGTTAACGAAGGTGTGCAGGTGATGGATGGTACAGTACGATGACTCCATGCATATTGACACACTACAGAGCCATCGTACCGGGTTCCAAGCCATCGTTAACACCATCAATAAATGTTCTTGCATAATATAGGGATCTGTGTCTGAATATCGAGGGTCACTAACAGACAGGTGAAGCGACGGACTACAACATGGACTTTGGGTCATGACTGTACACTAAAATCTGGATGCTGCATGTCTGACCCCATCCGTCACTCACCAGAGCAGACCCAATCACCAACCAACAAAAACTGATTGACAAGTGTATTTCTGTCTGACTCTCTCTCTCTCTCTCTCTAATGTTTTGTGTGTGTGTGTGTGTGTGTGTGTGTGTGTGTGTGTGTGTGTGTGTGTGTGTGTGTGTATGTGTGTGTGTGTGTGTGTGTGTGTGTGTGTGTGTGTGTGTGTGTGTGTCCTCCCGTTACTCTGGTCTGATGATGCGGAAACAAACAACCATTCAACCAATCATATAATCCCTGATCGTTCTCGAGGTCTCATAAAAGAGCCTGTTATTTTATTCTATCATTATTATTATTATAAGTAGTAGTAGTAGTAGTAGTAGTAGTAGTAGTAGTAGTAGTAGTAGTAGTAGTAGTAGTAGTAGTAGTAGTAGTAGCAGTAGCAGTAGATGTTGTTGTTGTTGTTGTTGTAGTATATATTTGTCATTCTTGTGATAATATAGGAAGGTTGGCTTAAGGGGAGATTCTCATGTTGGTAAATTAGAAGATCTCTGATTCCTCCTAACTATACCAGAACACAGACTCTCTCAATGGTACTAATAGGGTATCTGTTTCGTGGTATAGTTGGAGGAGTCAGAGACCTTCCAATTCACCAACAAGAAACTCTCCCCTTAAGGTGGTGATTAATCTCTTAATTGGTGATGAATTGGATGGTGATTGATTAATTCAATCGTACTATGTCAGAATACAGACGACGTTAGTATTAGTAATAGGGTAGAATTTGTAAAATTAGTATAGATTGATTGATTGATGGATATTAGGCGCCGCAACATCGAGGTCCTATAGCGCCAGAAAAAATGTGATAGAGAGGTGTGACAGCAAGCAGGAAGGAAATAAAGAGAAAAGAGGGAAAGTTGAAGAACTGAAAGATGGAAACCATTTAGTCTGGTCTCTCACTAGCGACCTTCCTAGCATGGGAAGCCCTCTCTCCCCGAAATCGGGGCAGAGCAGGGGCCTAAGCCCCCTCTAGTCTAGCTCGCCAGGTCTCAGAGACATACAAGCGCCCCACCACGTCAAGGTGGGTCCCGTTGGGGGGGTAGAGGGTGTGAGGGTGGATAGGTGGGTGTGTGGGTGGATTGGTAGGTGGGGGTTAGCAAGTAGGTGAATAAAATGGAGTATGAACAATTGGGTGATGACTGGGGCCGAGGAACAGTACAGTGAGATCTTTCTACAAGGCCTATATAATATACAGTACACTACAATACACAGCGACCACCCAAAGCCGTGTTTCCCAGGCCATCACAATAGGTAAAGTCACGCACAATAACTTCTCGACATTTTCTTGAGAACGTGTGTCTGGTGTAAGAGGTTGTTGGTACTGTTGTTGTCTGTCAGCAAAATGAGAGGCTATTTGAGTCCTACAAACCGTGTCAGGAAATCTAGTTTACTGTATGTAGCCTACTTGGTTTTGTTAAGTGGTGTGTTTTTGTGGTATTGTATGTACGAGTAGGTAAGGTTTGCTTCACTAAGGGTCATTTTGTCAGGGAGCCGTCTTTAAAGAATATCTTATTTCCGAACTGAGAATGGTGGGAACTAAATGCAAGAGACACGTTTGCTTTCCTCCCCCGTGATGTGCAGGATGAGTTAGAGAGGTTAATAAATCACATCTAATTTAATTTGAGTTCAAGATGGTTAGAGAAAATACCACCCCACACCACACCACCTCACCCCACACCACATCACACCATACCACACCACACCACCACAACCACACAACTACACCACACCACACCACATCACACCACACCACACCACACTCGTTGCTGACCCGGATGCTTCAGCAGGTTCGTCAGTAGGGCAGCCACAAAGAAAGAAAGGGGGTCAGGCAGAGGTCCCATACATGCAAAAGGGTACGTGTGTGTGTCTGTGTGTGTGTGTCTGTGTGTGTGTGTGTGTGTATGTGTGTCTGTGTGTGTGTGTGTGTGTGTGTGTGTGTGTGTGTGTGTGCTTATATATTTGTTCTATAATAATGGCACAGGGTAGTGTTGTGTCCTAATATACACAGACCACTTGCATTAATTGGTAGTCACGAGTCAGGGAACATCACCAGTCAACCAATCGTTCACTGAAAGTTAGATTGTAGTGACGGTACTGTACACCAAACCTCTTCCTCACACACACCACTGAGTAGTTACTGATATGTACAATTTCCTCCACGAGTAACGACCAATGAGTCTCGTACATCAGTGAGTTGAGTTTGGCGAAATGTGGCACAAGTTAGTGTGTTTGTGTGTGTACTCGTAGAAATCGACAGAATGGACACAACTCCCCCCTGCTAAAGTATCCACCATAAAGACACTACAGTATGTATGTGCACGTTACTAGTGGAGGCAATTGTACAAAACAATAGAGTGGCGCCACTAAGAAGCGACACCCAGTGGTCCATCTGAAAGTAATAAAAAAAAATGTGGTCAAATTTACCAACGGAACGACACGTAAAAAAACAAAACAATACAGTTATAACGTTGTACATACACGCTTGGGCGAGTCAACACAGTCACAACTAATTTTATTCAAGTTTTATTTCAATGTTTTATTTTTCGTCTCCTCTCGTCCGCGACTCGCCTGGCCTAACTGCTAATTCCTGGTGAGTTTTCGATCTCCATAAATGAATGTGTGTGGTTCTTGGGTGTTAATTCAATCTTCATGTGTGAAGTTTTGTATAATTTTTTTAGTGGTTCATCCCCACTGCGTCACTCCTGAGCATCACACTTAAATCTACACAATCTGGGCTTTTACAGTAAGCAAGAATGAGGTCGTGAAGGTATGAAAGGCAGAAAGAAGGTTGAGCCTCACCCCTACTCAACAGGTCACCCACCACCACCACCAACAACAACAACACTCACTGCACCAGTATTATAACGGAGAAATGTCCTGACATCCTGCATCCCTCACTTCCTCCCATTTCTTGCCTCGCTACTTGTCCCCCCCACCCCCTCTCCATTTCGCTGATCTAGTCTCCTCTCCTCTCCTCTCCTTTTCTTTTCGTTGTTTCTCCCTCTCGGTACCTGCTGTTCCTTGTCTCTCCTCTAAATTTGGCTCTATTTACTTAGCATTGTTTGGATGAATCAGTCGACCTCCATTTTGACCACACGAGAGTTCAAGGGAGCAAGAGAGTTCAAGAGAGCAAGGGAAGGAAAAATTAGCAATGAATGGCGGGTAAAGAACACAAAATAGCAATATACTGCCTTTTATATAATTTTATTTTCAATAGTTTTGTATTTCAATGTAAGACTTATATTTTCCCTAAACCACTGATGATGACATATACTGAGATGTCATTGAAACGTATGTAATAAAGCTGTAGTTCATATCAACGTCTACTCTACTCTTCCAACTCCACATTGATCACAAGGGAGAGGGAGGAGGATTCAACGTCACTCACTCACTGTACTGTAGGTCAAGATGAAGCCTCGTGCTCATACAAAACCTGATTTGTCTCAAGACGAAGAAAAGGAAAATATGACAACGGTACCCAATATTGAATTAGATATTATACTGTCTCGTGAATGTACAGTCATGGACAATAACATTCATCCACATATGAGTGACTCGTGTAAAGTTTGGACAGTTTCCCTCTGTTCGTTAGATTAGAAACATTCCCCTCAATGGGTTAAACAACATCTGTTAATTTACTACAAGTAGCTACTGACTTTTTAAAACAATATCACATGAGACCGTAACAACTTTAGTCAGCAATTTGTTTGAGTTATCCATATGTGTATTGAAACTTATGTCCACGACTTTACAGTTGTACTGTTGAATGGGAAGGAAAAAAATCAACATAACTCTAAACCAGAAGAGTCCAACGTCGGGCAGAAATATTGTACAGTGCATCTCTAGAATAATCCATGAATACCTGTTTTGAAGTTTTGTGTGGAGAGAGAGAGAGAGAGAGAGAGAGAGAGAGAGAGAGAGAGAGAGAGAGAGAGAGAAGCGGTCGGTATGGATGGGGT
The DNA here is from genome assembly GCA_034508575.1 of Petrolisthes manimaculis. Lineage (NCBI taxonomy): Eukaryota > Metazoa > Arthropoda > Malacostraca > Decapoda > Porcellanidae > Petrolisthes > Petrolisthes manimaculis. Next base: position 146,809 of record JAWZYT010001539.1, read on the forward strand.
GAATGACCTTAACAGAGTGTCACACTGAAGACAGGCAGTTTCTTAGAGTTTCCCAGAGCGAAGATGATTATTTACGATGATGGAAGGAAGGATGAAGGTGTCAGTCAGTTAGTTAGTGAGTGTGGTGAGGTGAACAAGGCGTGTCAGTGTAGAGAACCACTACTACTTGTCCCTTTGTAAACACGTGCTGCACCGAGTGTCCGCCTCAAGTTCTTGGGGTGAATGAACGTCCTTCAGGGGGGGCAAGATGGAACCAGCCAGCCAGCCAGCACTCCTCAACCTTCCCTTACTAACCTCTCGCTCTCCTCACTCACTCATTCACTACGGTAATGACGGGGTTGGATACTTTCCTGACGGTAAACTGAAGGTCTATTCACTACCTTTAATGATGAGGATGGATAACTTTCTTGACGGTAAACTGGAGGTCTACTAATTTCTTGCCATATAATAGTCTGGGGGAATCGGTTGCCCTTCAATTTACCATCAGGATTTGTTCCCTTAAGCAAATTATTAATCCCAAAATATTTGACTTCCTTCTTTTTGACGATACATTTTCGCTAGGTCCAAAACAACAAAACAAAAACAAAATGGAGTAGAGCAGGTATCAGTTATGTCCATCATACTCTAGATAAGTAGTGTGTCAGTACTGATCCCTTACTTATCAATTAGCCAGAGTGAATTGAACAGAGGAGGAAACAAAAACAAACGATATTAAGGCATGGAAGATACTACAGAACGATTGAGGTGATAGTTATGGGGGGGGGGGGGGGCAAAGGAGGTGTGTGTGTGTTGATAGGAGAGGAGAGGATATGAAGGTGTATGATAGATTAGGTTGTGGAGGTGTATGCGTGAGTGAGTGAGAGAAAAGGATGTGGAGAAGGTGTGTGAGAGGAGAGGATGTGTATAATTTTATAGAAGGTGAGTGAATGGGGAGAAGAGTAGATTCTGTGAAGGTGTGTGAGAGGAAATGAGAGAAGAGGAGATGCTGTGGAGGTGTTTGAGAGGGAAGTAGAGGAGAGGAGAGAAGAGGAGATGCTGTGGAAGTAGAGCAGAGCAGAGGAGAGGAAAGGAGATGCTTTGGAGGTGTGTGAGAGGGAAGTAGAGGAGAGGAGAGGAGAGATGCTGTGGAGGTGTGTGAAAGGGAAGTAGAGGAGAGGAGAAGAGAGGAGAGGTGAGTGTGTTAGCGTTGGGGGGAACTAGGCCACATCACAGTACAGGGTGGTGCAGCGGGTGTTGTGGACTGAGGCTCTCACCATACACGTACGTACATACACCTTGAGGTAAATGACATTGTACCTGGCTCTCGCGTCCCTCTTTGCCTACCTGCTGCTTGCCCTCAGGTGTGATATTAGCTATACCTGGGAGGACCAACATCTCGCGGGGGGTGGGGGGGGGAGGGAAAAAATATAGACATAAGAAGTTTATTTACTTCTCTGGAAGGAAAGATAAAAAAATTCACATAGCTTCAAAACATGGCAGGTATTTATTAAGCCTCTCAGAAATCGCACGTGTTTGTGTGTATTACAGGACTATTGAGGACTATGTTGCAGGACTATTGAGCGTAACTGTACAACGCTTCAGCCCGACACAAATCCTCCTCAGGTACTGTACTGTAAGGGTCTATGTACAGTACAATACAGTAGTGTTGAAATGTTGTACACATCTCCTCTAGAATAATACACCTGTTTTTTTAATCATAATGTGTGCTTTTCATTACCATTTCTACAAAACATTTACAGGATTGTGAATTTCATGATCCTTCTCTAGTAGTGTTAGTTTTGAAATGATTTATGTTTTTCTTTACTATTCTACATTCACGAGATTGTGAATATCATGATCCGTGTCAAGTAGTTTTAGTTTTGCTGCTGTGATGATTGAAAACACATACGAGTTTAATTAACTGAGTATAAATTGACAGAGCTAAGACAGTGAGGAAATACCAAATGTATGACTGCAAGGGGAATGTGCATACTACGTAGTTCGCTGGCTACTACCTCTATACCTTCCCTCCTTTCTCTTATTTGGTGTCAATGATTTCTCCTGCCAGTGTTGCCAGATATCCAGGATCCTCACTGAACCCTCTCCGACCTCAGAAGAAATATTATATATATCTGTAATAACTATGTGTGTGTGTGTGTGTGTGTGTGTGGGATCAGGACCGAACTATTGACCCCCCAGTATACAGTACCTTGTCAGTCAGAGTCAGATGAAAATAATGATACCTAACCAGTGATGTCAATGAGCTTCAAGACTTCGTTGGATGTCAGTGATGGAAAACTAACCAAGACAAAACAGACCCAAAGGAGAAAAATACAACAATAAACTTTTTTATACGTTTGGCGATGCAAGTTACGATGGAATGTCACGAGGCGATGTGTGTGTGAATATCTATCTGTGTGTTGATGAAGTGTGTATACATTTATTGTGAATTATGAGGACGTGTGCGTAAACATTTGTGAAAGATGAGGATGCGTGTGTACATTTCTGTGAAAGATGAGGAAGTGTGTGTACATTTCTGTGAATGATGAAGTGTGTGTAAGTTTTTGTGAATTATGATGACGTGTGTTTAAACATATGTGAATTATGATGGGTGTACATTTCTGTGAATTATGAGGGAAAATGTGTATGTATGATTGCCTGTGTGTGTGTGTGTGTATTTTGGTGTGGGCTGTGAAAGTGCAGTACTGTGAGTTATGATGGCCCGTGGCGTGTCTTGGCGTGGGTGGGAGAAGAGAGGAGAGGAAGGAGGGCAAGGCAACTGACCTGGGAGCTGTGATGACTGACTGACTGCCTGGCCGGGTGAACGACCTGTTGAAAGTGAGTCCTGTTGCTGTAAGCCTACTACCTGCCTGCCTAACTTGCCCACCGTATGTCTGTATATTATTTATTTTTCCATATAATAATCTTTCTCCAAGTGTCTTTTTCCCCTTATATCTCTTTTTTTTTCTCATATATCTCTTTTTTTTTTACGTATCTCTTCCCTTATATCTCTTTTTCTTGCACTCCCTTTACGCTCCACCTTCTCTCTCTCTTTACCATACTTTTGAATCTGTGCCACACCTGAAGGGAAATACGTAATACAAAGGGGGAAATACATACTGAAACACGACTCGTCTGATTCGTCAATTTGATCTCAAGTCACGAATACTAGAAGGTTGTACGAGGTGTAAAATTCTCACACCTCTGTTTTAATGGTGAACTTTCTTATGCATAATATTGTCGTGAATGAAACCTGACTGCAAATTTCATCCGACCTTTCGTTATATGATTTGCAAATTCAAGAAAAAGAAAAACAAATAAACAAACAAGTTCCTCATTCACGCCCAAAACACATTTAACAGTTCTTTCACCAACATACCAAAGAGGTGGAGGAACTTAACACCTCGACTGTACATCAATGGTGGCAATGTTCTCTCCTCTATTTCGCTCATCGGTTTTTTTCTCTCACTCTCTTCCTCTAACCCACTTTCCTCTCTCACTGGCCCCTCCCTATACTCTCTCCAGGCCGTCTGCCCCTCTCTCTCTCACGATCATTTTTCACCCTTTACCTTTCATTCTTTTTTCTCGTAATTCTTCATTCTTCACTGTTTCTTCTACTACTGCTACTACCATCACTAGGCTTACTACTACTACTACTACTACTAGTTTTAGCATCCCCTCTCCTACTACTAGTAATCATTATTATTAGTGAGTACACGCCCAGTAAAACCTAGGAAAACTAAAAGACATTCTCGTCACACACACTCGGACACACAGACATACACACACTTTTCCCTTTCGTGGGCCAATGACCGCACGTCCTCAGATTGCAGTGTTGCCAGATCAGACACTCGAGGTGGCCGCTCTCATCATTCCTCAGAGGGGAGGGGGAGGAGGACTAAAGGTGAGAAGGGGGCAGCAGGAAGGATGCCGCTGAAGGGATAAGGCAGCTTTCACTAAAGTACATTTGGTGGGAAATTATGTGCTTGTGAAATTACGTATTAATCATGGAAGCATTGATTTCAAGATGAAAAATAGACCCTGTAGGACAAGGGAGAAACTAGGGAACTTTGTGATTGTGTATGTATTGTATTTGGAGGCTTTTGATTCCTCCTGAAATTGCCGCGAAACAAGCTCCTTCCATATAAGTGGTGTTTCGGGACATTTGAAGGTCTCGCTTACCTCCAATGATCTAACTACATCACAGGGTCCCTGAAGAGAAGTAGGACAGCAAGCACGAAGGAAATACTGTAGAAGGAAAGGAGGAACACTAGATTGGCAGTAAATAAAGTGTTCGTAAAATTACTTTATATTTATGGGAGGATTGATTTGAGGAAGTTGAGATCACCTAGGACTGGAAGACCCTGTAAGACGAGGAAAAATGTGTTAGATATGTGGGGTATCAAGTACTAAGGGAATACTGAAAAAGGAAAGGAGGGACAGTTGAAGAGTGGTTCAGGTCCAGTGGGGTGCCAGGCTTGAAGACTGAACGAATGGATATAGAGTACCGCAAGGGGGTGAGCATGAGTATTAATGGGACGGGTGACTCATGCTCCACTAAAGCATCCTCAAAAACAGAGGAAATCAAGATGAATTGGATATCAATAGACCTGTTTTCTTATAGACTTTGTTATTTTCTTATATTACAGCTCTGAGCTCTGATATATCAGTATATAAGGATACTGACCTATTACTGGTTGGATATATTTACAATGTAGCCTGGTGAAAACTTGTAAAAAATTGCTTACATCAATAAAAACGGCGACTAAATTGGAGATTTTGCTCATTGTCAAATTATTTAGCACATCACATATGTTTACAACTGTATCATTACACAGTACAGTACAGCACATTACAATATTCCAGCCCTATAGATGGTGAAAAGGGTCAGTGAAGTTCTGGTTGTGGGGTGGTAAGTACAATGATAGTTATATGTGGGCTTTGTGGCCTACATGAATATTCTTTTGGGAAAAGAACAGTGAAACCATATCAACATACAGACTGTTAAGACAACAAAATATATAGTTGTGGTCGTGTTGGGAGACATAATTTGTAACCAGGGTTACCAAAAAAAACATCTCTAACATAACTGAAACAGTTTCCACAATCGGGCAGCAGTTCCAGTTGGAAGCATGTCAGTTTGTCACATCATTTGATGTTTAACAAGGCCTGTTTACGAGTTATGGCTCCTGAATGTCACATTAATGGTTAACTGTTTTGTTGCTCAAGTACAACAGGAACATTTTATAATTTCAACACATACTGTACATACAATGAAAAGATAATAAACAATTTGAGATCAGAATTACATAGTATTTTTCACTAACATCATGTGCCTGCATGTCCACTAACTCCAGAAAGTATCAAAGTAAACTCTAGTCTGGAAATTTTGAGAGCAGTGAGGACAACTACTGGCTGAGATGTGGTTTTGGTTGTAAGGTGGCAATCCTGTAATCCTGATGAATTGGATGATGGGGTGGAGGTTGTGAGGACACATACAGTACTTGCACCAACCCTCCCAACACATCACAAATTGTGTAATACCAGTGAATTGCCAACACTGATGATATGGATGGTTGGTTGGGGTGGATGTTGTGAGGAAAAATACATAAACTAACCCTCCCACATATGTCAACTGCCACCTTGTTGATCACACCTGCACCGACACTTTCTGGAAGTAGTGTACATTATAAGCCTCAACACCAAATATAATAATGCTATTCAATGGAAGACCATTACAAAAGTCATTCCCTGGTAGACTTGAGATAGAATTACTCAACAAAGTAATTTCCTTTTACAAAAGATACACTCAGCCTAACATATCTGCAAGATTAAAAAATCTCAATGAGAAGTTCACTCTTTTACATAACTGGATTCTTAATGCATTTTTAGTTTAGCCTTTCAAATCAGAAGAAGCCTCATTAAGGTTTTCCAGATGGCTTCAACTTCAATATTATGCATAACCATTACCTAACTAGTATTGTATGAAATATATCCCATAATGGGTACACTCATGTTGTTTGCTTACTGGTATATTCTCTCCTTTAATGAAACTTTGGATCATATGAAGATTCTCTCCTCTAAAGTACCCATTTGAACCATCTTTCCAAAGACTCGTTTATGTGAAAAATCTCATCCCCGACATTTAATACAAGATATAGGATATAAGGATCAGTGAAGGTTAATTTTGTTAGGTCATGTGTGTGGCATGTGGTGGAGGGGGACAAGATTTTTCATGTGCAACACTTTTCCTAAATATGAGCATTATCTAACTCAATACTATTTGAGAAGTTTAACTATATCAACTTATGAGTTAAAATATGCATTAGCTTGACAGAATGGATAAGAGACAACACGGTATGTGGAGGAGCCTTTGTTGTATTGACAATGTTTACATTATCAATAAAATCACTTCCTCATTAGGTGATGTTTCTAATCTTTACAAAGTTATGGCTCTTGAAAAAACATATACTCATTTATTCTGGTAAATACAACAATTCCATTTAAATAAAGCTTTATATTACATTTGAGAATGATAAAGGAATGGGCTTTTAAATAGCAGCATACAGTTCAAAAGGGACAAATGATAAACTCTTTGTTCTCTACTACAACATAATAGCTAACATTATAGTAGTAAATTAATACACCACAAATATAATATTGTACAAAATGCCAACTATGAAATATATGTACACTTCAGAAGATTATAAACTCTTTACGCACTATAATGTCTTTCAATCTCCATAAAAATAAAAATAAACATTAATGACACTAAGCCATGGCTATCATCATCTGCCACTATGACACACTTACCTTTTTATCACAGTTTGCACTTTCATTGACTTTATAAATGTGCTTATCCTAAATGTAAGAATGTAATCACCATCAGTCAGTGCTTTCATACAAAATGGAAACACCAAAAAAGTTATAAAACTCTTCTCCTCAGTCAATTTCACACCTCAACTACTACAAGGCAATTAAAGTACAGTACCCTCAATATATGAATGTTGTAAACACTTTGCACTGACAGTCTCTTTCAAAGGAAGTACAGTACTGTATCATGTAGTCAATATATTAGGGGTTTCTCATTCCTTCAAACTGCTCTGTAAAACATATCAAATATACAACAGTTGTTATAGTCTGGAGGAAAGACTATTTTCTACTTTGCTAACATGTCACCTCTCATGAGTGGTTTTCTTACGAGCACATTTTTGTCTGTCTTAAGATTAAGTTCGCTCAGTTCAATCATCTAATACAACAGTATTTTCAGCAGAATGAGGGACACTCATAAACTTGGCCATAGAAAAACAATTTACACTTGGCCATACAGGCCATGTAGTTCACCGAGGTTACAGCAGGGCACTCACTACCCTGGATAATGATAAGCAACGAAACTGGGCCAGTCAGATGGAAAGTTATTTTACTATCACTACACCACCCAGTGTCCTGTCTAATCCAAATGAATTCCAGCCAAGACAGACCATACAGGGACCAAAATAGGTCTACTAAATACAAGGCAAGGAATCTACCAATGCACTAACTCCATGCAGTGGTAGATTATACATGGTTATTCCCCACTTGTAATGAATTGCTTACTGTGTCAGGCCTGAGTGACTGTGTAGTACAAGACTTCCAGTCAGTTTTCATACCAGAATGCTCCTGGTCTATAACCCTCAGTGCCAAAGCTCTTACCACTGAGCCATGACAAGTGCTGGCAAGTTCATAAAAAAATGTATGCTGGAGACTAGGAATTCATTAAGAGAAACAAAATTACCTAAATAAAAGTGTATATATACAGTACTCTATATTATTTCTAAATGCACTGGAATTATACAAAAATACATTTATTTCCTGTTGCCACAGAGAAACAGAGAGCTGAGTGGAACAAATGTTAACCCTGTACTGCAGTATGTCAACAGTTACATGGTCAGCTTTGCAAATCAAACCATTGGGTTGTGTCTATTCTATTCATCAAGATCAGAAAAGATACTGGTATATGGTAATGCATTGAGGCACATGGAAAACACAAATAATTATACAGCATCAACAAGTTTGCAGAACATCTAAAGCACTTGTATATTGACATACTTACTGAGCTTTAGGAATGGTTATTAAAATAAAATACAAGGTCTCTCTTTATATATGCAGTTGTGTGAATATGCAAGCATGTTGTAATACAGTACAGTACATAAAGTGGCTAGTCATATAAAAATAAATACAGTACAGTACTTGTCAGGGGAAATGCATATCCTGTACAGTTTTTCTGTTGGGTTCAGATATACAGTATATACTGTACTGTATATTATGACTGGGTCAAGAATTTATCAGCTGGGAAACAGTCATCTACCCAACAGTCCAGCCAATTCTGGTCTAAGTTATTCTCTTATTTAGCCTGTTTCCAAATTATATTGGAGAAAGCGAGAGACTGGTATCCTCAGTGATTTTACATCTGAATTTGATGAAAATCAGTCAGTTGTTTTGCTGCCAACAGGAACAACACAGAAAAACACATGAAATCAAATGACAATAGTAAAATTACTTACAGTTGCATGCACTGACTTTTGAACACAAAATATCAGATCTACCAGGCTTCTTTATCTGTTTGGGGAATAATCATGGTACAGCATGGAGGGGAAGGAAGAAAAAAAAAAAAACATTGGCTGGCAATATAAGTGATTATAATAATGGCTATATTTTCCTTAGTATCGCTTAAACTACAGCTAACATTTACAGATGATTCATGGAAAAGGCATTTCCTGGCAAAGACTTGTAACAAAAACAAAGTTTTCCACATTCTAAATTATAAGTTATTTGCTTTTGCATTATTTCTCTGTTCTCTTCTCAAGAATGTGTGTCTATATACTATATATATATATATGAAAAGAACACATAAATAATTTAAAATTCTCTGACAAGGTCCATCCATAATGGAGATGCTTTTCCCCTTCCCAGAAATATCCCATCATGAAGAAGGGACAAGGAAGAAGCTACGATGCATAAGGTTTTTGACTGTGCAGGCCATTACTCCAACATAAAGGAGTCAACTGCCTTTCCATCCCATTGAGGCTGGTTACTCCTCCTGTCACACACTTTCTTTTTTTTTGTGTCATGTAAATTATTATGAAGACAAATATTATTGATTGAAAAGTTAACAGTAGTTTTAGGTGAGCGAAATTAATGCAAATCGTGATCTTGTGTTTACAGTACTTCTCTGAATGGTCACTGTTGGATTACTGTAGTTGTATTCTGAGTTTACATATGTGAGAGTGGTCAGGAGCACTCAGTGTCTGGGTTGAGATTTCAGTTAGAGTGAGACAGGGATATCTGATATCAAAGAGTAACATTTTTTCCAAATTATATTCATATAGTCATATATGTTTCTCAAAACTTAATGTAAAATCGGTCTATTTCTCAATGCTTGCACAGTCATCCTCTCCACTATTATCAATTTATCAGTAACTATTCAATCTTTAATAAATGAGCTTCTTAAATAAAAAATAATGCTTTTTTCTCTTCAGGATGTATAACTTATGGATGAGTACTACATTAGATGAGAGATAACACAAATGCATGGCATTGTTAGACACTACTTAAAATGTTAATTATAAAATTAATGTTATTATTACTATTCTCTATTAACATTGAACAATAAAAAATATAAAAAATATACATACAACTGGGTACAAACATTTTCTAAGTAGGGAAACACTGGACCAACTGTCAAGGAAGAGTGGAAATCATAATGACTGTAGTTAAAATCTGTCTGAATTAGCTACTACACCTTCTTATTAACCTTAAGAAGCAGTACTAAATCAATTTTATGAAGAGACACTATATTATACAGTGCTTCATTAGTCTGGAAATTAATGTAAGAGTTTTTTTTACTATCCATTTCATACAAAGTCAACTCACCCATACATTATACCATATTATGTGTCTTTTATGTTTGAGTTTTCTGGTATATTACATTTGCTGTAACTATGTGAAAATGTATACTATTGGCAGTTATAAATCTTAATAAAATTAATATTACTATAATTCATGCACAGGTGAGTTGAATGTGTGTTTGACAGAATAAGTAAGATATGAACCTTAGTTTACTGTTCCCTTAAGGGACCAAAGAAGTAGATGGTGGAACTTAAAATTTAGTTATTCCTGTAACCCATGTCATGAAACAAACTCCCACAGAATGAGTGTTATTTTGTGGCAAAGGTTGCAGGAATCAGTAATATCCATTATAAAGACAACACCACAGGTTCCTTAAACAGACTGGTCCTCATAAACAAATATTCATAACATATTAATAGAAACATACTTTGATTCCAAGGCATGCAAATTTATGAAGAATTTAAAGTAAACATACTGTAGATACTGGTAATTGTATAATCATAATGATGTCATGGTATACTAATTTCAACAACCCACAGCAATAATGAAGGAAACACAAGAGTTGTAAGCCTTCATCTGTATTTTAAGATTCTCCCTGAAATGTGTCTTCAAATCTGGATGACAAGGCAGAATTCTGTGCTTCCATCATTATTCATTCCTGTCGGTAAAGTTAAATAGTTAAGTGTTGAAAGTGATGAATGGAAGTGAGGATGATGATATGGTATACAAATGTATGATGAGAAAAAGTAACAATCAATTATGCAATATTATGAAGGTGATATAAAATCAATGCTGCACCATCTAAAGTGCAACCTTTATTGACAATGTTGTATATATCCTGAAGGAACAATAAAAATGTATTCATATTAAAGTCTTCTCCTTAAATGGAGGGTGTGGAGTCATTGAGAGTATTTCCTGACTCCAGCTTTTCAAATTCTATAGCTATGATTCTGCCTCTGACACCAACTGAAGAAAACACTAAAATGTGTATATAAAATGACTTTAGCTTTAACATATTATTATCTCACAATTATTCATTTGTGTACTGTAATTATAGAAGTTAGAGTGAGTTAGAGTGGTGAGAAATTTACCAACTCCAACTCTACCCAAAAATTAGCCTTCACAACCCAGCTAATGCCATCCATCTGTAAATTCTACAGTACTTGATATAACACTGAGGCATGAATAATTTACAGTGAAGTTAGCACCGCTATGGGAGCATGGAATGAGGTCTATTTCACTGTATGGTCATCCAAGGACATGTGTGATGTCCTCTTCAAAGTATCTGCAAATTGAAAGGCAAGCAATAGGAAGCACAGTGAGGGTTATCAGTATGTGTGTCTGGGAAGTTCAACATTGGGTAAGTAATTTTGAGGTAAATTTAGAATGTAATGCAAACATTCCTGATTCTGGGTGGAATTTGTATTATGGTATAAATATTGTAAGTGTGTTATGAATGACTGAATGTATTAGTAAAATTTTCAGACATATGATTTTAAGGATAAATGTTTTGCTAATGCAAAACCCACTCAATAAATACAAATTTCTACCTTGTATAATCCCTTGTATAATCAAACACAATAAGTCTTAAGTAAAAACCAGTATTCAAATGGGTTAAATAATTTAATATAACTTACCAGGCTGACTTAATAAGAGTTGCTTCATAATACAAAAACTTAATCTGATACCCCTTTCAGGCTTATAATACTGCAATAATAATAATAATATATAGTAATAATAAATATAATAATAATCGTATAGAAAAAATAACAGTCGTAATGATTAAGGGGATATAATTGCTTTAAGTGAAGTGAAAGCTACTAGCAAACTAGTATTCTAGCAAACAGCACCAAGACACTGAGTACTACTCCTTATTTTGGTTGATCTGTCATGTGAATGAATCCTTAGCTTCCAGCTTGAAAATAATCCTTTTTGCCAGGAACATGATGGATTGGGGCCTAGGCTATAAGCTCCTCAAGGGCCTTGTCTCGGTTATTGTCATGCTTCAGTAAGGCATCCACAATCCTTTCTTCCTCAAAACCAAGATCCAGCAACTGAAAGGAAAAATAATAAACATCAACAATATAATTATTATTCTGTTTCATCACCAAATGTCAGTTTTACTTTGTTGATTCTTTGGCTTTAGACACACTCCTCTACTACCCAATATTCAGCTCTTGATGTATCATAACCATGCCACACCCAAGTTTCATAACCATAAGATAGTGTCTCATACAATCCTTTTGCAGACTCACTCTGGCCTTTTATCCTAACAACTGCTTTCATTACAGCAGCTACTTTTCTCCCTTTGTGTACTCTAACTTTCTATTTCCTTGTCTTATCTATTACAGTAGGCCCTTGGCCTCAATATAAGATGAATATATCTAGCACTATCCTTTTAACTCAGGCTCAGTAAATCACATAGTCTGTAGAGTAATGAATAACAGAAAACTGGGAAAATATTTGATGGTCTTCAATGAGTGAGTGAGTGTATAAGTAAATAATTTATTGGATAGTGAGGTCTACAGTATTACTCCCTGGTACCTACTACCATTATCAATAAACAGATTGAATTTCAAGTAAATCCAGTTGGAAATATATTTTATATGAATATTTGAAGGTAAAAAAAATACTTGTTTCGAGCTAAGGACGTTCAAAGTTTTGTAACCCCAGGTATTTTCCTTACTTCTTTCAATTCTTACTTATTAACTTGTTTCATTCATTTGCAAGCATAACATATAGTGATACTTTGAGGGCAGGAAAGAGGCAACAACAGGGAGGGAGGATGAGGAATCAGTACCACACCACCACCACTTTTCTTTCGTTTGGCAACCCATATTTTCTTCAAATTCTGCCTAAGAGTCATCATCATCTTGGTTTTTGCCTCCACTACAATAGGACAAACAAGTGATATGGTAGAAAGACTGAGAATTGAAAAAAAAATCCAGTAAAAATGAGGAACAAATTGCCAACCAACTAATCATTCTAGAGTCTTTGACAGACTGTGGGTAACTCAGGCTAGAGGCAGCTAGGACAGACAAGCCACTCCCCTCAGTGTCCAAATGAGCAAATAAAGAATTATGCAGCAGCTGAAATTCTGCAAATATGAGCCATAATATACGAGTGTTTGCGGTCTATTTTTGCACACCTCTTGTCTAAAGGGATACGTCTCTGTCTCTTTAAACCTCTGTGGCACGTCAACAAATTCTCACATTTGGTTATTTCAGAGTTCCAGAACTTCCTAGATAATTATAGGTGTGAATAATGGGTGTTTTGAGATATCTGATTTTAATAAATATTTCAGAGGGGGGGGGGGTAAGTTTGCCCTTAAATTCATCAATTATTTCACATATATGTAAAATGCAACATATATATACTGTCAATATCTTTAAAATCAAACATTAAACAAACTTGCCTGTTTGGCTGCAGCAATGTGGTCTCGTGTTTTCTGAACATCTCCCATATAGTGGTAAAATGCACGCTCAGCCTTATATCCATCCTCACCATTTTCTTGAAGTGACTGAAGAACTAGGAGAACTTCAAGTAGCTGTAAAGCAAGAAAAGTATGTTTTATGAAAACTGTACAATACATTTCAAAACTGTATACAACTATTATATATACCTAATGCAGTAATCAAAGCTGATATCTACCATATATTGTTTTATTTCTTTACGGTATTGTATGTTAATTACTGTAACACGACTCCAGTTTTGCGGTGCAAATATACAGGTGTCACACATGTATGATCCCATGGATGATTAATCAATCACTTTCCAGCCTCACTTTTTTGTGATCTGTGCCCAATTTCTGTACTGCCCTGGCTACTCTGGGTCGGGGAAATCCCATTTCAGCCATACTCTGCACCAGAGCCTGGGCATCTGTAGTCAACTCTGTGAAGGGATCAGGCAGTCTAGATTTGCCAACTGTGTGTAAAGGTGTGTGTTGATGTGGGGATGGTTCATTCAGGCCAGGAATGTCTGGCAGGGGCTTCCAATCCTGCAATATAAAAGAAAGTTTATATGATCTCCATAAAGATAAACAATACCAATAATTATATAATTACAGTACTGTACAGTACAACATAACTCTAAGGAATTCACACATATAAATGATAATGTACTGTACAACATATGAAAGTAAACAGACTGTACAACTCTGAATTGTAGATTTATTGACAAATCCATTATATCATAAGATTACAGTACCATTACAAGTCACCATGTACAGCTGGTCACACTCCAGTGAGGCCCACCCAGCGTTGTCAATGTTGGCCGAAATAATCCCTAATCACTAGTTGTGAGCTCTGCTCGCTCGAACCATTCACTGGTGGGAGGGAGAAGTAAGTAGGTATTTGAGGAGGGTAAGGGGGGGGGGGTGTGCCTATACAAGAGACGTGAGAAATGATTCTTGTGGAGGGGAAAAATGTGTGGAAGCCCAGTTATCAATTATTTATATACCGATATTCGTGTCAATTCGTGTCAATTATTATTAAAAGTATTCAGAATATTACAAGGTTGCTATCACATGAGGGATAATGAAAGTCTTGATTATAAACTGTTAGGTAGATACGGGGGAAATAGAAGTGTGTTAGTGGTATCAACACTTGACACATGTAATATAAAGGTATTCACATTTGCTTCATTTAATAAAGAGCATTCTGGTTCATGATTCTTATTCAGTTAATGTGTATGACATTTTTCAGCATTTAGTGCTTAATGATAACCATTGAATATTATATTAAAAAAATATACAATAATGTTACCTCAGTTGTTTTTGTGTTACATCATAATATAAAAAAGTTAATCTTACCTTTAATGATGTTAATAATTGACACGAATATCGGTATATAAATAATTGACAACCGGGTGTATTTTCATACATTTATTAAAGCTTCCTCTCATTTTCTCTCACCTTTCTCACCTCTCTCCTTACTTCTCCCTCCCACCAGTGAATGGTTCGAGCGAGCAGAGCTCACAACTAGCGTTTCGGAGTTATCTCGGCCAAGGTTGACAATGCTGGGTGGGCCTCACGTAAGTGTGACCAGCTGTACCATGGTCTGAGTCAGGCCTGGTCTCAAGTTCAAATCTTATCTTGGCATTCATGCAAAACATTTTGTGACTTGCTATGCCTTACCTCAAGTCCAGTTAGGCCAGTGCTGGAAGGGCGAGGAGGTGGTGTGTGTGAGAACCCTCTTCCCTCACTAGGAAGGCCACTACTAAGTTTGGTCACCTCTGAGTCTTCGGGAGCGGTAAGGTCAGGGACACTCCGGCAGGATCGCAAAGACCCGTTGGTGGACCCGGCCGCCCCTGAGCTGCTGCTGTGGCTTGGAGTAGAGTCACCAGATTGTCCACCTCCTGATGACTGGTTGGGTTGACCTCCTGACTTGTTTTGTGAATAATATCTGGAGTAGAAATCTTCAAGGTCTTGTCTCTTGTTTGGTGTTCTTACAGCTTCACTAGAGTTACTGTTACTATATGACTGTAAAGGTGTATTCCCAGTGTTATTACTGGGACTGATAACTCCTGCTTGTGATGTGTTGATATTGTTTGACATGGTAGTATTCTGGAGACGATAATCATAAGGCACAAACTGTGCAGTTTTACTGGGACTATTTACATTATAACCACTATTCCACTGCTGAGAATAGTATGGGTTCTGGAAGTTTCTACCGATATCTCCACCATACTGTGAACTAGAAGTGTAAGAAGGGACGGAGGATGAGGATGTGGATACTGGCTGGGAAACTGTTGTTCCAGGATTGTTGCTGTATTGGGGAAAAGCTTGTCTTGATTGTGCTATATTTTGTTGATGAAGCTGCTGTTGCATAAAATAAGGATACTGTCCATAAGTATTGTATATTCCCTGATCATTGGTGAATGAATTAAGAGTATTTTTATCATTGGAGGGAAAACCCTGCTGCATAACACTATTTTGGTCTACTGTTTGCTGGCCAATGTTTGTTGAATTAAGAACCTTGGCTAGTTCTTCCATATCATTAATGGATTTCAATGCTGCACTATCAAAGGGGTCATTCCCTTCTCCTTCAAAATCAGCAAAATTGATATTGGTTGGAGTTTTCAAGGGAGATCTCATCGAGCTTTTCTGCGATGGGATGGGAGTTGGTTTAAGCATCCACTCATACGAAGAGGAGCTGGAGTCTTGTGTGTAGGAGTTACTCATGGCTGTTGAGGGTGTGGTGGTTGGCATAGTGGCTGGTGATGATACATTCTGCTGTGGTTCAGTATGCTGTTGATCAGTTGTATTGCTACTGTTGCTGTTGTTACCACCACCACTACCTCCTCCATCAGCACCAGACCCCTGTGCTTCACTATTGCCCTCACCACAACTACCACCAGCATCAGGAGTTGTTGCTACATCTTCTGTGGTCTCCTTGTTGTCAGTGTCTACAGTCTGCTCACCCTCTTCGTGTTCTTTTTCTTCTCTCTCTTTCTCAAGCCTCTTTTTTTCCTCCTCCTCTTCTAACTTCTGTCTCTCTCTCTCTTCCTTGGCAAGTCTTAATCTCTCTTCATCTTCTTTTTTTCTTCTTTCTCTTTCTTCCTCCTCCTTTGCTAATCTCTCAGCCTTTTTCCTGTCATACTCCGCAACTCTTTCCTTTCGTTCCTTTTCTTCCTTTTCAATTTTGTTCCTTCTGTCTTGGACCCACTTTAGTGTTGTTTTTTCAACTGCAAAGTCATACTGCAACAAAAACATAACATGAAGGTGTCGGCATATGTAAATGAAAGCACAAAATTATATATTTATCTGCCAATAAATCACAAAACCTCAATAGCTATGAAGTGCTCAGCCGTATATAACATCTTAAATGTACAATGTCATAGGGATATGGCTTAGGTGTGACAGTAATCGGTGGTGAGGGTTAAGTGGTAGAGATGCTGAAACACAAGACAGAGAGATAATCTGGAATCATGAAGAGAATGCAAGATGAGGAGTTTATGTAAGATAATGGGAGTGGGATTGGGGGGCCTGGTGTAAGAGGAATAACCATGGAGGTATAATCTAAGAGGAGGCGGCATGAGCCACTCGTCCTGTATACCCAAAGTGAAGCAGGGACGGAGCCTATTACCCTACCCCCCATTGCCTCAAAACATTGCCTCGGCCACTTTACTCCCATTATAATTATGCTCTTATTTTCTCATATATCCTATAATCATAGCCAGAAAGAGACTTGAATTTGTTCCATATATGATAACTTCATAAAATTATCCAATTCTGTGTATTATCTTTCCTTTGGTACTACTGCTGTAGCTATATGTAGCCCATGCAGTTATTTATGGGCTGTTCATTTAAACGGACCATCGGCTTCAAGGCCTAAATTTGTATCGTCCGTTTAAATGGACAATAGGCATTTATGGGTTAAGTATAGTACAGTATATAAATAAGATCATATACAGTAAGATGTGTATAGTGAAGTGCAGATGTATATAGTGTAGTGAAGATGTGTTAGTGTGCTGTGAAGATGTGTGATCTGTAGTGAAAATGTAGCCTACATAGTGTAGTGAAGATGTGTATAATGTAGTGAAGATATGTATAGGGTAGTGAAGATGTGGTGTGTTGTGATGATGTGTATAATTAAGGTAATGGAGATGTGTGTGTAGTGAAGAAGTGTATAGTGTACTGAATTAAATATCTTTAAAACATTATGAAATATGCTAAAACATTCATAATACAATCTCTCAACACTGGCTAGCACAGTGGTAAAGTCTGTGGCTGCAATTCCGTGGCCCAGCGTTCGATCCTTGCTCGGGACACTGTTAAAAATACCACTGATGCCAGAGGTTACCACCCCTGTGAGCAGGGGGTGGGGGGTTTGAGTCAGCTGTCTGAGGTCTTCCTGCTTAGTCAGCCATAGCCGAAGCTGACTCGGGTCTCAGGTGGGTGGAGAGGTCGCTGGGCCACGTATTACAGGGATCAGCATCCTTGTGATGCGTGCTATAATTGTGTTTCATACACACAGTGTGTGCTACACTCTGTCCCAGTGACTGCCACTCGCTGGCACCTTTAACCCCTCTGCGACGGGATAACTATGGATAGCCATTTTGTCAGTCCGGGGCTAGTCTTACTTTCCCTAATGCCTGGCCGGGCGCTTTTGGCCGATTTTTCCAAAATCGCTCTATTCCACTTACTCTGTACGCCTAAACTACGATACTGAACAACTTAAATTTGGTCTTGTTAGCACCATCAACTCTTCCTCTTTCCAATAAAACCAACCTCAGCTCTCTACAACTCTCCGTTGCCGAGAAATTAAGTGAGGAATGAAGGGTACTTTTTCGTGTGAGCGCGGCTGTGTTCGCTTAGGTGCAGTGGCTCTGACGACAACTGAACGTGGCCCGCGCGGGTGGCAGTCAGTGTTGTAAGTAAGCATGGCGCACCACAGAATCGGACACGCACGAGAAATCTAATCCACATCCATCCATGTTTACAGTCAGTAACACACTGACTGACGATGGTGATTTGTAGGGATGGTGGTGAAGTATAGCCAAGTCAAAAAAAACCCGCCAAATTGGGCTCGCAAATGCCGACATTGGCAATAGCGGTGCTTCATCCCGTCCGGTCACCACATGGCACGGGTGTAAGACACCACCCGGGTGCTTCCTGGGGCCGTCTATGACCGCGGTCCGGACGTTAAGGGTTAATAACCTTTAATAACTCGAGTTATCCTTCAGGCCAACCCTAACTTAGGAACAAATAGGTCCCCCCATGGAGCCAGTTTATCTTTTATAACCCAGTCAATGCTATATATACGTCAGGTTATACAGTACATTAATAGTTAATATCACAACACTATAATAGCCTTGGCTTTACAGTTTTTGTGTGTACAGTATTAATATTCTACAGAACATGGATACGTGTCGCGGTGTGCGAGGCAGGTGATGAATTTAACTTCGTTGATTTGTCAATTTCTGTCGTATATTTTTCTATATGACTTTCTTAACATACATATGAAATGTAGTAGAAAGACACCTGTCTCTCTGGGTACACCCATATGCTAAACACGCCAGCATTATCTTAAAAAATGGCAAAGAATGTTGGTGAAATTGATGGTCCGACGTGATCAGCTGACCAATGTTTTGAGTCAATGGGGGTTAGGGAGGACAGCCAACCAATAGAAAGTTGGCTTCACCTTTGTGACATCATGCCGCCTCCTTTTAGATTATACCTCCATGGGGATAACACAGGTTGGTGAACAGAATAGCTGTACTATGATACAGGTCAATAGTTAATACTGTATACTGTCACTTAAGAGGATAATTTTACATGACAATATACAGTACCAATGGGCAGCACTAATAACAGAATATGTGGATGCTTAAGATTATTTTATCCTAAATACTTGCTAAACACAGTATCTGGGTCGACTTGCAAGGCTTCACTGAGCTCCCTAGACATAGGTAAGAAACTGAGAGTAGTTGGAGGCAGGCAGTATATATGCACAAAGGGTACACAAAAACACAATTATACTCAACTGTCAACCACTAACAACTGACTGATCAATTTAGAATTTCTGTACCGGTACTACTGTACAGTCAGAATATAAAATTTTATGGGAAAGTCCTCTTTTCATCAGGATTTCAAATTGCCATACTAAGTAACATTCCGTACCAAATGAAAATTTAATCAAATATAGGGCCTATATCACAATATGAAAGGAATGAGTGGTTTTATTATTTAGCTACATTTCAAAATATTTACAGGGAAACATGGATATCTCTATTATGCAGATGACATAGTAATTATAAAGTAGTGCTAAATCTACTCTCACATACAGTACTTTTCTACTTCAACCTCCAAACTAAAGTTATGCTCTATTAAACATTAAATTTAATTCTTGTACAGTACACTACAGTACAGCCAAACATTACCTCTAGTGAGAATAGTTCAGTGTTAACTTGGTGATGGCAAGCAGCAGGGAGTGTGACTCGCCTGGGAGGCCGGAATCGCTCACTAATCTTGACAGGGACACCAGCAATGAAGGCAGCTGGGTCACTTGACATGGTGCTGGCACGTGTTGGAAGCTGACAAGAAAAACATAGGCCATGTAACCAAGATTGATGTGTAGTTGCCTAAACAGTATTTGTTCCACCTACCTACTCCTAAAATGGGAAGATTTAGCTGTAAAGCTGGAAATCTATACATCTTCTTATAGTATATATAAAAATATAACTTTTCTAAAACTTTTCAAAAATAAAAAAAACAGGCGAGCGCAGCGAGCAGCGCCGCAGTCAAAAGCACCCATGGCGCAGCCGTGGTGGGCGAAGCCCAGTGCTCGTAATTTATATATTCATGAATACACTGGCACTCATCAGTAATATTTGGAATGATACCTGATCTGCACCAGAGTTCTGACTGATTAGTCAGAATCTCCATATTGTTTATTACCCAAGACTTGTATCATATTTTGTAGCAAAGCCTTATACTGTAAATCTTTTCATGTCTAATCTTCACATATTATCACTACCACCCACACATCACTACCAATCACACATCATCACTACCACACCTTCACAACTATCTTCATCAAGCACACACCTTCACTACTCTACACACATCATCACTACCAATCTCACATCATCACTACTACACCTTCACAACTATCTTCACCACCAAGCACACACCATCACTATTCTACAAACATCTTCATTATCAATCACACACCTTCACTATCCACTTCCTGTGGTAAGTAGAATTGGTTAGTAATAACCACAGTTAAATGTCTACAGGTAGTGATAGGCCTACCTAGGCAAGGGTTTGTTGAAAGGTACCAGTATAGGATAATAAGGCAATTTGCCCATATTTATCATTTATCATGTTGCCTATATACTTTGACTTACCGTACATTATTTCTTCTATATATGTGGTGCCCAAATCATAGGAGCTACAATTTCAAGAATTTTCCTACTATGGTAAACTGGTACAGAAGAAATTGCATTTAGCACAAAATAATAATACAGTATTATGAGACTGAAACAGCTACGGGACCATGTCTGGTACAATCTGCAGAAAGTTCAACCTACGATATACCGGTACTGCAAATGACTTGCCAAGGGGTCACGAGAGAATAAGAGCAGCTGTACAGGATATTATGAAATGCAACAAGAAGCAGCATATACGGTACATACTACATAAATACTTTGTTAAAAAATACTGAACTAAATGAGAAATTAGTACATACGCTTAGTTTGGAAACAGAAACAGGTTTGGATTCCTACATTTTCCCTCACTTGATTTCTTGAAATTGGTACAGTACAGTAAACAGTAAGAGAAGCTCAAGTACAGAATGGAAAAGAATACAAATGGTTAGTAATATATACTACTGGTTATCTACAGAATAAGTAAAAGAACATAAATAAAATTTTGAGTTCTGTTTTACTTTAGATTCACACAGATGAATTTTTACCACTGATTATTATTATTTTGGATCAATTAATGGTACTTTTCGCCTTCAGAATTTTTATTAAAAAATCAGGATAATTCTTTGAGACAGAATATTGTGCACTTGATAACCTTTTCATTAATATAAGTATTATTGAATGGTCTCGATCAGTATCCTTATTGTTAGTTCTGGTACGCATACGATAAATATGACTGGCCATTCTGAAGCTAACTCTTGAGTCACTCTCTATTCTCCCTAAATATGTTTTTATTTTAGTGAGATTAGATATAATTCTGCAACAAGGTAGGTCCCAAAGATCACTTAAATTTGGTCATAAAGGTACGCGAAGTCCTGGTCAGGTTAGGTTAGATCTGGATGATGACAAGTAATAATTATTATTTAACAAATTCAGTTGTTTTCAGTATGTTATACATTGAATTACATGTTGGCAACCTTTTGAAAATTGCATGCCATATTCTAATATTTTTAATGAGTAAGTACCGAAAAAAACACCCAAAAATATTCATAAATCTGTACAGTAATGACAAATCATATACGGTATAATATTGAAATTCACACAGTATGATAACACAGTAAAAAGTGAATTGTTTCTCAATCATCTGCTATTCGCTAATTGCCACAAGTTTTGTACTTTCTCCAAAAAAATATAATGAAAAGTACAGAAGAACATGACCAACTTCGGTAAATTTTTACAAGTTGCCACAACAGGATTTCACTGGAAAAAAAAAAATTCCTAGAAGGATTTAGTGTGACTACCGGGACCTAACCAGGGCAGACTACCGGGACCTAACCTGGGCAGACTACCGGGACCTAACCTGGGCAGACTACCAGGACCTAAGCAGGAAAAAATATACAGTAGAAATTAGTCAGACCTCACCTGACCTGACCTAACCTAATCTGGACTGGGACACACTACCGGGACCTAACCTAACCTAATCTGGACTGGGACACACTACCGGGACATAACTTGGGCAGACTACCGGGACCTAACTTGGGCAGACTACCAGGACCTAACTATAAGAGGTAACTATTGTTATGCAGCATTTGTAGAAGAAATGGTATATAGAAATGCTGTTTATAATAGTGAAATATAAACACTGGTAATAGTAAAATATTTGAAATCGTGGTGTGGCAACTTGTAAAAATATTCCCCAACTTCTAACCCACTGTTCATGCCAATTAAAAATTATGCAAAATGATAATTTCAGCAATTACACAAGTAAGTTACTGTATACCCATTTTTCTAACAGGGATGGATATATAAGTAAAAATACATTCATTTAATTTACACTAACTTGGACAATGAGTCATGCTTCACCAACGTCTGGGAATTATGGATGTTGCAAGTATTAGAGCAACACTCCATACACAAGGACTTTATATCCTACTCATGCAATACAACAATGAAACACGCAATCTAGAAGAAATCATCTTTAACAATTAGTTGTTTCAGTGGGAACCAGTGGCATTCAGGAAACAGATAGAGAGAATAGTTATTAATTTGGGGTAAATCCCAGAGTGGGAACAAGTGGCATTCAAGAGGTAGAGAATAGCTATTAATACGGGGTAAATATTTAACCATTAATTGTTTAAGTGGGAACAAGTGGCATTCAAGAGCCAGATAGAGAGGAGTGCTATCAATTTAGAGAATAGCTATTAATATGGGGTAAATCTCGAGTCATTACAAATCAGCTGATTGAGCCGTATAAACATTCCCAAGGCTCCCAAGGGTTGTACACTACCTCGACTCACAGATTCCCTCAATTAGCCCATTATTTATCACATCTACTCAAAATTATTGTCGTTGATGCTCACCTAATGGGAAAGTAGTCTTGATTATCTACCACGTCTCTGTAAAGAATAAAATAGCTAAAGAATTCTCCACATATTTTGACACTCGGCCATTACTGTTGTTTTCACAGACAGTGTCATGATAAGTTCTATAATACACCAAGCTTCTTATGGCATTTAAAATGTTTTCTTATGTACTATACATAAAGCATATTAAAATTAGTGGAGTGCTATTCAATATAAGCATAAATACTCTTCATTCTATTTATTACCTTGGTCCGTAGGTGAGTAACATCTCTATTTGATTGACGTTGCTGGAGAGGGAATTATAATGTCTAACCTTCACACACATATTGGTGAAGTTACATAAGGAATAACTGATATACATATCATTGATCCCGCACCAAGTGTAAGGCTGATAAATATGTTAGAGACTGTTAAATGTTAATCAATGGGGAAAATAAATAAGTTAGGTTTACGTATCAACAAGAGAATAATTGAGAAAAATAGAGAATTAGGAAGGTTAGGGTTTTACTTTATCCTTGTCCTTGATTTGCATCTAGTCTAGCCATTACCTGGATATCCTGAAAACAGTCTGCCTTTCCACTCCTAAATCAAAGTTACCTGATATATAATTTATTGGGGCATGCTCACACCCTGTTATTCTGTTCCTGGGACGGGATTACATACATATCTTGTATTATTGCTCTTGTTTTTACGTACTACATTCCTAAATTATTTTTGCATCACATGAAAAAATCAATTCCTATTAAATTATTTTTTCTTGACTCCCATAGCAACTGTAAAAAAAAGGGGGTGTTGTCAAGATCTAACAGAGTCTCCCTTTATCAATATAACTTTCTCTAAATTAAATAAATAGAGAACTATATTAGGGTAAACTATGGGTATTATTCCAGTCTTACACAATTTTCTCGGACATCGTATTCTGCCATTATTGACTATCGTAAGACACTTTCATTCTATGAAATTTTCGTAATATATCTGGCGTTTCTAGGAGTGACATGCTTTTCAGATAGGCTCGCACCCCCTCAAACCCAGAGCAAAGGAAAGGAAATATTGTGATGGTCGTCCACTCGATTATTTCTCGTGTATTGTGAGATTTTATGGCGATAATAAGAATTCACACCATTACCTACACCAGTCCAAAATACTTGTGAGTGTTGTGAAGTGCCTGAAGTGTGATGCAGACTGTATAATCTACGAATATGATAAGAGAATTGGCAGGTGCAGTGAACTCTGTGTGAACTTAAACGCACCTCATAAACTGTGACGTCCATAATACTTATTTACTGTAATTAATCTAGCACAAGTGAAGGGATATAAAAAACAAGGAGCAACTTATTTCATTCGTACTTGACCTGATTTCATTAATGAATTATAAGGGACCCTGTGATGTAGTCAGAAAATTGAAGATAAATGAGTCCTTCAAATATTGTCATGAAACACCACCTATATGGAATGGGGTCGTTTCTGGGCATGTTCAGGGGGAAACACAAACCTCCACTTTTCATACACGATCACAGGGTCCTAGTTAAGGGGATAGATCGTAGGCTACAGTTAATGTTGGTTAATTAATGGGGAGCAACCTATTCCTCCAAACTACAATATTCCAAGCAACAGACCACCATTATTTATGTTTATCTGGTATTGTTTCCAGGCATACATTGGTGGTATCAAGGCACTCAAATGGACCAAAAGTGTATTATGTAGGCTACTTCCTTAAAACCCTGCTGGCCTACCTCTGGCAAAATTCAAGCTCCTTCAGTCAAGTCCTATTCCAGCCATGAAGGATCAGCCACCACAAAATGAGTAAGGTATGACTTTATATAAATAGATTAGGTTAGGTTAGGTTAGGTTAGATTAGATTAGGTTAGTTTTAGTATGGTTAGATTAGGTTTGGTCAGGTTAGGTTGGTTTTGGTATGGTTAGGTTAGATTAGGTTTGGTCAGGTTAGGTTTGTTTTGGTAAGGTTAGGTTAGGTTAGATTAGGTTAGGTTAGTTTTGATAAGGTTAGGTTAGATTAGGTTTGGTCAGGTTAGGTTGGTTTTGGTAAGGTTAAGTTAGGTTAGATTTTTAAGTTAGGTTAGTTTTGGTAAGGTTAGGTTAGCTTAGGTTTAGTTAGGTTAGGTTCAGTTAGGTTATTAAGTTAGGTTAGTTTAGGGTGAGGTTAGGATAGGTTGCGTTAGGTTAAGTTAGGCTATATTAGGTTAGGCTATTAAGTTAGGTTAATTTTGGTACGGATGGGATAGGCTAGTTTTGATATGGTTAGGTTAGGTTTAGTTCCGCTGGGTATCCCCTCAGGGTATAAATTTTATGTGTTTCCTCCCCCTCCTCTAAACACACATATATTGGCTTCTTGGATATCAACTCTCTCTCTCTCTCTCTCTCTCTCTCTCTCTCTCTCTCTGGTTTGTTTACAGGGATTCTTTCTCTCTTTCGCTGCAAGTGGACAAAGAGGGAAGTTATTCTAGGTTTTATTGTGTGTATGTGTGTGTGAGTGTAGAATCCCCATATCACCGAGATGGTATGTATGCAAGAAATCACGGTAGAAATGAAAGTAGGAAATATATAAATAAGCACTTTACTTTATTACATCCTCAGACATAGTGACTCCTTCTGAGGATGTTATGAAAGAAACTACTTATTTTCCCTAGTTTTATTCCTCCAATGGAGAGAGAGAGAGAGAGAGAGAGAGAGAGAGAGAGAGAGAGAGAGAGAGAGAGAGAAAGGGTAGAGAAAGTGAGAGATAGAGGTATGTACTTGAGAGGCCCTGAGGGGGAGAGGGAGATGGAGGAGGTACTCAAAGATGCCAAGTACTGAAGGAGAGAGGAAAGGGGTACTGGAGAGGTCAATGTAAAGGAGGGAAGAAATGCCTGAAGAGAGAGAGAGAGAGAGAGAGAGAGAGAGAGAGAGAGAGAGAGAGAGAGAGAGAGAGAGAATAACAAAACAATGAGGGAAGATGAGAACTGAAATATATAAAAATAGAGAAAGTGAGAAGGTAAATATAGAGTACAGTATAAATATATAGGCTTTGTTGAGTACCTAAGTGTAGAAGTGTACAGAATAATGGAGTTTAAGAGCTGTGTATGGAAGAAGGTATATACAGTATAGATAAGAGTAAAGTGTATATATATATATAGGTATTGTTGAGGGAGTGTAGAAGTAGAGTAGCCTAATGTTAGAGAGTTGAAGAGTGTGTGTATGTCGGTCCATTGGGCTGCCACCAAAGGAGCTCCATTATATTCTTACGGTCGCTTCTCCTTTTGATTCAACGACTTCCTTCCTTCCTTTCTTCTTCCTATCTCTCGCTGTCTTTCACCCTCGTTTCCTCTCTCTCTTCTTTCTCTCTCTCTCTCTCTCTCTCTCTCTCTCTCTCTCTCTCTATCTCTCTTTCTCTCGCTGTCTATCTTTCTCTCTTACATCACACCCATCTTATCCCTTCCTCTCCTTTCCCTCTCTCCTTCCCTCCCTTACATCACATCCATTTTATTACTTCCTATCCTCTCTCTCCTTCCCTCAATTACATCACACCTATGTATTTTATCCCTTCCTCTCCCCTCTCTCCTTCTCTCCCTTACATCACACCCATGCATTTTATCCCTTGCCTTCCTCCCCTCTCTCCTTCCCTCACTTACATCACACCCATTTTATTCCTTCCCTTCCTTTCCTCCTCCTCTGTCCCCTCTCTCCTTCCCTCACTTACATCACACCCATGCATTTTTATCCCTTGCCTTCCTCCCCTCTCTCCTCCCCTCACTTACATCACACCCATTTTATTCCTTCCTTTCTTCTCCTCCTCCTCCTCTGTCCCCTCTCTCCTTCCCTCACTTACATCACACCCATTTTATCCCTTCCCTTCCTTTCCTCCTCCTCTGTCCCCTCTCTCCTTCCCTCACTTACATCACACCCATTTTATTCCTTCCCTTCTCCTCCTCCTCCTCCTCTGTCCCCTGGCGTGTAAACTGAGGATTACGCCTTGAATTTGTCGCACCTTGGGCTGGCATTAGTTGCATCAGCCTCATTCAACCCCTCCAGCTGAAAATTCAATTAGATCTGGATAATTGGGGGGGCTTTACTGGCCGGGGGAATTGAACCGAAGATGAATGGAAGGAGAGAGAAGAGAGAGAGAGAGAGAGAGAGGAGAGAGAGAGAGAGAGAGAGTAGAGGAGACAAGAGGGATTGAGAGATGGCGAGGGAAAGTGAAATGTCAAGAGGATTTAAGCGCAAAAAACAAACAATAGAGAGAGGGAGAAAAAAAAAATTACTCCTCTCTCACATTGTCCCTTTCTCTCTCTCTCTCTCTCTCTCTCTCTCTCTCTCTCTCTCTCTCTCTCTCTCTCTCTCTCTCCTTCACCCCCAGTCAGAGTCACCCGAAAACACGTAAATATTTTCTCCCTATCTCCCCATCAACCAATAGAACGTCTTTTTTTACCTTGTCCAAATTTTACGCGACGTTCATTGGCTGCCCGGAAAACGGTAGATAACGAATGGCATGAAGAGAGAGAGAGAGAGAGAGGAGAGAGAGAGAGAGAGAGAGAGAGGAGAGAGAGAGAAGAGAGAGAGAGAGAGAGAGAGAGAGAGAGAGAGAGAGAGAGAGAGAGAGAGAGTTACATAGAGTTACATAGAATCACAGACCACAACAGACCTTGCGGTCCACACGGGGTGATCTGATTAGAAGGGTACTGCATGGTAGAGAATTAATTTCTCCCAGTGATAGTCGTAGATAAGGATAGCAAAGTAGAAGGCTCTCTCCCCACCCTCCACTCCCTCCGGCCTGAGCCGTACTGGAAATATAAAGTTCCAC